>JAQIWH010002708.1:0-23144 GCA_034695005.1 Cryptops parisi | reverse complement strand
AAATCGCTTTAAAGGGGAGGTGCAGCGTTGGAGGAATGGCAAACGAGTCTCAGTCAGACTCGTTGCACGCCTCTAGTAAGAAGTCTCTTCAGAGCATTACTTCTACTTGCTAATTTTCTACAAATTGTATTGATATCCTCTTCTTACAAAAACATCACACATCTCCAATGTTACAAACATGCACATATACAGGGTGGTGGTAATCATGGGGGTCATGGACCTGCTCCAAAGCAACCTGATTAATATGCTTTGGTGTAAAAATATTTTACAAAATTCAAAATCCAATCAGAATTAGAATTTGTTTTGTAATTTCTTTATATTATAAATGATTCTTATTTATATGTATCGATAAAGGATAAATTTATATTAATTATGTATGGATCATTCCTTTTATGTGGTGTGTGACCCCTTCCAAACTGGAGATCTGTATACAGGCCTGGTTATAAATGTACAAGAGTATTTGTAATGTAGGTCTTCTGGACAATATTGAAAAACCACCTTTTTATTTCAGGAATAAATTTGGCAGAAAACATATATCAAACAAATAAGGAACATTTTCTTTCCAAAATGAATAATGATCCTAGGTCAGTGGTTTTCAACCTTTCTACATTGGTGGACCATGAAAGCAGAAACAAAAACTTCCAGGTTATATTTAATTTACAGTAGTGACAATCACACTACTGGTACTGTAGTGTGATTGTCATTTAATTGCCATTTAATTGTTTCATGTAATTTATTGCTATTTAATGGATTCAATTCAAAAGAAGAATAAGTTTACAGATTTTTTGCAGAATGGCACATCAACGTGTGAACTGGTCATTTAGGATTGTCCTAACAAGTGACTTTCCCCTGATAAAGTTTAGGTTTGTGGAAAACCAGTGTAAATTTAAGATTGATCCCAATCCAAGAGTTTTATCACCGACTAAAAAACAATTTACGTTTGTCCACATAGACCTATCCTTAGAGTCTTTTACTATATTGTAATATGCAAATGAAAGAGTTCAGGTGATTTACCTTGCTCCAACAAACACCTGAAACCTTGGAGGATCGAATAACAGCTGGGAGTATGAGGTGACATCTACTTGAGAAAACCTATCGATACTTGGCAGAACATCTGAAAATAGAAGTAAAAAACAACAACTTTATTAAACAAGTTATGAAAGCAACAACCTTAAACCGGAAACCACAGTGCTTGGCTGCTTTTGGGTCTACTACTACAACTTTTTAGTATCCATACTTAGGCAACGTTTAGAACTAAATGCCATTAAATTAAAAAACTGCATTCTTTAAATTATTTTCGGCAACCAAGGTCATTATGACCCTTACATAACTTCAATATTAATTAAGATGCATTCTTAATCCATGCACACACACACAAACCAAGAATGGTCACTTGCACTGTCCACAATGCATCCTGCATAACAATTAAGCAAAAAAAAGACAAGAAGAGCTGTCAAAAAGTTCAAAAATCAAACCGATGGTTTACTATTCAAGGTCACTTACAAGGATCATTTACAGTTAAAGGAAGAAAGGGTGAAGCCAAAGAAAAAAGCATTTGTGCAAGAATGTTGACTCCATCCCCGAATGCAAATGATTCAATGCAGGTTGACGCCCTGCTTCAAGCATGAAGCTTAGAGGCAAGTAACATTTTAAGGGATAAAAGTCGTCAAGAATTTGGGGATTGTAGCTTAGTCTTCCCTACTAATGACCAACATTATAAACATTAAAAAACACACATCATGATTGATAAACAAACATCCCTAGCTAACAGCTACAACATGAAAAAAAAAACGGCTACATTGCCAAACTAACTTTGCTACCTTTTAAAGTAAATGTACGCATATAAATGTTTGATGATTGATGTCTTGCCAAGGTGAAAAATTTGAAAACATGAATAAATTGCATGTATTGTGCAATTTCCAACTGGATATGCACGAATTTAATTTCAAATGATGTTCGATTTTTTTTTTTGTTAAAAAGTTATTGTCTATAAAATTGGTAATCTAATAAAAATAAAAACCAGTTTTTCATGTTATTACACACAGTACTAAACAATGGACACTTGTTACAACCTAAATGTGAAAAACACCTTCATCCATGTATACAAGTATTCGAGCAAAATATCACAAGTTCATTTAAGCAACTTTCCATTACAAATTGTAACTTTTTCATAGTTCGTTTCAGTATCAATTTTTTGGCTATTATTTACAGATATATATTGCTAATGTTCTTAAAAGTCAATCTCTGTTATGATGTAAACTGTTTACTATCATCGAATAATGCGTGTTTCTCTAAACTAACCTGGACAAAAGTTTAAAGAACTAGAGACCTTGCTCATGGCAGTTTTGTTTTGAGTGACTCACCTGAAACAAAATCAGGTGATGGGAAGCAACGTTAAAAGTGTAACAAGAAAACTTATGAGACCAAAACCAGTTTTATTATTTTCTTTTTTTTTAGTCTTCCTCTTTTTGCAAACTGCCGGCATTGCTATAGAAGTTTCACAAAAATTTATAAGGCTGCAAGATCCCAAACAAAGTTTTTTTGCAGCTACAAACATACTAGCATGGTTACTACTACAAGCACATACTAATGTACCACTTCTTTTAAACTTAACTTACAAAACGTAATTCCATAATAAATAACACTGAATGAAATAATAAATAAGATTTTGCAATGTTGAATTGTGATTATTTTAGTTTATGTTATAACTAATGCCTTGCAGTTACTTGAAGCAATGCAGTTAGTCCTCAACTTTTATGAGGGTTACGTTCTGCAAAATGAAACTTCCGTAAATCAAAACTCGCACATAATAAAATTCCAAAAAGAAAATGAAAATGAGCAGAAGATATTCCAACTTTAGAGCCAGAATTTGCATCACACGTGGTGTACACATTATGGATGAAATGCAGCACTATAATAGGAACTTGCGGAACTGTCAAACTTGCAGATATCGCTTATGCACCAACGCACACAATGGCATGAGAGTGAAGTTTTGTTGCATAGAAAAGCAACTAGGAAGATTTATCTCGTCGCATAATGTGAAAATCTACAAAATCACAGAACTCGCACCAATCGTAGAATTTCTGCACTCTACTTATAATACATCCCCTCTAACCTCATGGCATGAGAAAATTTTAGGGAAGTACAAATCAGTTATAATGATCTCTAGGACAAAATAACTAATTTCACGGTCAGTTGAATTAGTTTCTCATGTTTATGTCACGCTGTCTCGAGTGCAATACCCATTAAGTGTTTAGCGTAAAACACAAGCATTTTAAACTTTCTCATGCTACTAATTAATGACGGAGTGCTTGTAATCCTATAATTAGGGTAACAACAATAAAAGAAGTCAACAAGAGTATTAAATCTGACACAATTGAATCACTAGCTGACAAACTAAATTTTATCGTTGTTAAGTCAAAAAGTGTATAAACCATGCATGTAATGGGTATATTACCAGTTTGGGTTTTAAAGACATTCTAAAAATTTTAAGAAAAAAATGTGTTCCCTCATGCAAAGGACCTCAGTAATTAGATTTTAAAAAATTAGGTGCAAGTAAAAAATGACAAGAAAAACTGTCCTTGAAGAGGCGCCAATGTTGCTGTCAAGTTTTATTGCTCAGATTTATAGTAGCCTCAATTAATATGCAATTCTAATGAGGGTTGTTAGAAACTTGTGGCAACTTTAACATCTTTTCACTTGTGAGTTAACAGTCTCATTGATTTAACAATGAAATGGCAATGAATAAGTTTAAGTGCCAACATGACAAAGTGCAAAAGGAACCGGGAGTACTCCTATGGAGTAATTTACTATGCTGTTTTAGTCAAATTTAAGAGAACTGCTTCCTACAATGTCATAGAACTCTAATGTTGTTGTACTATTTTTAAAAGTAATTTGTGTACTATTGAAAATGATGTGCAAGTATCAAAATGATAAACAAATAATGCCAGCCCATAAGAATTAGATGGTTGCAAACAGATGCACCTATAAGATTTTCAGCACATTAAAAACCGATTAAAATCCTCTTAAGGTATATATTGTAAAACCCTAGGTCTTGGATTTACAATCTTATACAAAAACAATATTATAACCATTTTTATAATAATCGATTTTTTAATTACTGGTTGAATAAATGAAGGGCCTAGTGTAAAAGGGTGTTAAGTGACATGTTTGTCAAAAATGACCTAAAACAATTTTCGAATGTGTTTCGTGCAATTTCATCTTCCTTATGCAGAATTTTGAGCAATCAACAATATGTTCAAAGATATTAGCGCAAAAAATGTGAATTAGCCCAAAGGCAACAAGACAAGTTCAGATCTTTAAAATCGTCTTTCTCCAAATTGTGAAAATGTCACTTAACACCCTTTTACATCAGGTCCTTCAAATGTTTTCTGCGATGAAGTTTGTTTAATGTAAAGCTTAAATGAGCATTCATATTTAATAAAAGTCCAACCGAGCCAATATAACTATGGTCACTGTTGTTTTTATATCAGAAAAATGATAGTGTTCCCATTGACATGAAAATCAGATCATAAATAGATTAAAAAATTGCCTATAATTTGTTTTCCAACGTAAAAAAATCAAGTCATGTGTCAAAATTAAACTATCGCTATCAAATAATTGAAAAAATTAGATTTTTATATCACAGATGGCAATTTTTTTCAAGTTACACTACATTGAGAAGCAGTTTCTCAATACTAACTTCTTGCATTGGGAGGAGTTAAAAATTCTTGTTCAACAAAAAAAGACATTACCTTTCAATTTTCTAGGAACTGCATTTATTAAAGTTATATTTACAACCTGGTTAAAAAAAATTAAAGAAAAAGAAACGAGAACATTTCATTTAAACTACAAGTTGCCTAATGGTTTACCCAGAAGGAAAGAATAGTTAATGAGTTGTTGATGCACTAATTCAAATTAGTCATTCATTACAACTACAACTCAAATGTCTCTTTTATCACTAACGACATTGCGACAACCTGAAATATGGTAATTGCGATGTATATACAGGTACGATTTTCGATTTATGTGAGGTTTGTGCCGATCATAATCCTAATAAAGAGGTTCTTTACTTGAGCTTAATGTTCTGCTTGAAATAAAAAAAACTGATAAATATATAATATAATGCTAAAATGCTAAGTTTTTGGAAAAATACTTATTTTTCGTGTAAATCGAACCAATGGCTATACAGTAGCCTTGGTGTTTTGTTTAAAATGGCCACTAAAAATTATAAGACATCATAAGCAAAGGAAAAGAAATTAAACTACAGAAAATATAGTTCACTCTTACACTCGTTTAAAAAAAAAGACAAAATTCAAATACATTGTTTTCTTTGGTTAATCTGATGCTTAGAAATGATGTTCTTATTCTAGGAAATTAATTTGTTTGAATTGCCCCAGATTTGACTAGTGTGCAAGATGAAGAATAAAAGTTGCCTAACACAGATTCTGTTATCTGTGGCATTAAAACACAAACACGAATTAGAAAACAATGAAGAATGGTCAGCTATAAAAGGAGTCATGCTAAAGCCATTGATGTCAACCTGATTGTTTTACCAACATATGTGATGCATTATGGAATAAAGTGTGTTCGAAAAACAAACAAAACAACATTGAAAAATATTAGCGGAATTAATCCATATATTATAATAACAAAACTTAACCTGAAAAGATTACAACCGTTACCAACCATCGAAACTGCTACTGCCATAAGAGTTAATGTGTGTTACAGTTCTAATGTTCTAAAATTCTATTTATGTATACAGGGTGATTCAAAAGTTTTCATATGTAGGGAAACTGGTCTCTCTGTTCACAAAACATACTTTATATAGAATGTCATTAATTCCATGGTGAGGGTTAGGTACATACATGTCTCGGATAAAATCCTGGTCACGGCACTACCAATACATTATTGGTTTTATAAAAATATGAAGGTTTAAAAATGTTCTAGTTGATAAACTTTTTTAAGATATCTATTATCACCTGGAATATTTCTTGTAATTTATGTCCAGAATTCTTTATAAACATTATAAAGTGTACTACAACAATTCCACTTTCGTTTATATATCTGAGAACAAATGATAACCGATCATGATGCGAAATGTCCGGGCTTGAATCAACAAGAAATGACGGGCTTGTTATTGTTAAAGGTACCATTACTTTGATAACACATATGAATACATAAATTGTCAAAATTGTTTTAAAAAAATTTTTAAAATTTTTACATATATGATAAAAAGTTTAAAAATTTTAAGATAAAGGTTCTTACCATCATAAGAGATAAACCTGAAGTCCGAGACAACGGCACCAGTGACTTGAATTATAATACCCAAAATGCAGTGGGCAAATGCCACACCACCGATCCATCCAAGTCCCTTCATGGCAGATCAGAAGTCACTAATGTCATGTTCTTTGCACCACTCTCATAGCTGCTGTAGTTTTTCGAACAGACATAACTAAAAATAAAACAAAAAATAAAAATTAATTACATGGTTACAGTTGTAATCATAATTAATGACATGTCAACAAATTAAATACATATAAAACACATTTTCAATTTCTCAACTGCCACACACACTAAAAACCATCACAGTTTTTTGTTATCATTGAGGACTCAGCTATTATTTAATTTAATAAACCACTTTAACCTATTTAGAATTGATAACAATCTCATATATCAAATACAAAGAAACAAGTTTATCTGAAATTTAACAACAAACCGAAAAAAACCGACTTTCTAGTTCTTTTTCAAACAAAAAAACCGTTATAAAGAAAAGGAAATGGTGACATTCCCAAGAGAAAAGAAACACATTGTCGTTTCATTGGATAAATCACAGCAGCTGCAGCATAAAAGAGATGTATCACGAGTTACAAAACACTGAGACACCAAACCCCAATGTTGAAACTATTTCATTTACAAATCACTCAATTTTCTAAAGACCCCCTCAGTGAAGTTCCACGCTTATTTAGAGGTCATGGATTGTAAAAGCAAGCCAGTTGCATCACACTTCCGTAATTTCCCTTCAGTAAAGATGTATTTTTTTCTGGTTACCTCTGCTGACTCCAGTAATTCATCATGTCAAAAAACGTGCATGAACTTACAGCGTTAAAATTGAGTGAGAAAAAAATACAGAAGAATGGCTGTTAAATGTTTGAAAGTAGTATAACATTGGGAACATGCGGAAGGCAATGAACTGTAGAACATGACAAGAAATGTAAATGAGTCAGATGTAACAATTTTCTTTTCTTTACATCATGTTAATAAATTAGCATCCCAGTGACATTTGTATCTTGCTGCTATGACAACATTTACTGTCATTTGATTCAACAATAACATGCAAAAAAAAAAAACGATGTCCTCGATTTATGCGAATTCTTTATATGCGATGATGCTAATATACGACGAGAACTCATATGCCTGTTTATATGCGATGAAATTCGCCATTATGCGAGTTTGTGAAGTGGTACACAAGTAACCGTTGTATGCTAAAGTTTTGCCACTTCATAGAAATTTAGCTATAGGCATAGTTGATTTATGCGACGTTTATCCAGAATAACCTTCGCATACATCGAGGCTTTCCTGTATATGTTTGGTATGAAAACAACAAATTGAAATTTTTCTCTTAATAACACATGTCGCGTTAATTAACAAACCACATATTACACTAAGCAATTATGTTTTTCAATGCTTGTTGGAACACTATTAGAATAGTAAATTAAACAACTACAAATAAAGTCTTTCTTGCATGAAACATGAAGAAGAAAAAAACCCCACCACAACATCAAAATACATGTTTAAGTTAATGAACAAGCGCGTATTTATTGTACTGTAGTTGTTTGAAAGTTGAGTGCCAACTTACAAGCACAATGTGTTTTTAAACCCGAATGATAAGATTGAAATTGTCATCATGTTGTCAGTTTAATCTGTCTAGAAGGTGGTAGTGAAATTAAGCAAGGGTGGGACTTCGATGGCGCCAAGGCCACGGCCCTGCCCCACATCGTAAGGACAAAGATGGCTCCATGATGACTGAGATACTGACCACAGAAAGGGAACTAGGGATCAAAAAAGTCTACTACTAAAGTCAGAGACTAAGTGAACTAGTATACAAACAGGAACTAGACATAGACAACGATTGCCAGAAGAAAGCGAGAAGAAAAAAAAACTGTCACTAAGCATTTTAATCCTGACCAATCAAGTTGACGACTTCATCAATCACTACCATCTTGACAAGGAACAAGGGAAGGAATGACCTCTTGGTATACGGTTCCAGAGATTTGACTTTCAAAATAGGCATGACACAGTCACCAAAAACCAGCAAAATACACCAATTATATGTAATCAGGCGAGGTTTACTTCTAGTGGTACAAACAAGGTTTACTTTATCAAAGTACAATGTGTTCGTGTGAACTTTTGAAACAGGCTTTCAACAATTTATGACGTTTACATTCCGCATAAATCGAAAATCTATATAAAAATTGTCATAAAATGAGAATTCCTGTTTAAAAGCCAGGGAATTTACACTCTTCATTGGATACACAATGTGAAAGGAATGTAGCAGTTGCAAGAGGGTACCGTCACTTGTGTACCACCACACAGAATCACATAATAGCGAAATGTTCTGACACAACAAACATTTCTCTCCAAGCACAATAGCGAAATCACATGTATGAAACCCCCATGAATTGAGAAACTCCCTTTACTTCTATAGCATATTTACGACTATAACAGACTTCTATAACAAAGTTCTCATTTCAGTCTCCTCTATAAAGGTATTTCTCCCCAGCACAGCTGTGTTGTGGTACAATCCAACAGCCAGCTGATAACACACTGCATGAGGAATGTGAACCCAAAACAACCCGCTTCTAATATCAACATCCATCAGGTACAGAACCAGCGATTAAAGTTCATCCTCCAAGTGAGTTCGTCAACATTGAAGAGGATCTAACATTACGATTAATTTTAATGGTATCTATAAAACTTCACAACATTTTGTCCTAAATGTTTGCACACAGAGCAGTCGTTGAACTCCAATCTCTTGGATAGCTTAGCAAGCGACCTTTGGAGCAATGAATAGTGAATTTGAACGGAATCTACCATAAAATCATTCTTGTCTGACACAACAACAAGGTGACAAGTCGAACAAGAAATGATTGGTTGACATTCATTTGGAAGGGATGAACTCGATGATTCAAAATAAATTCGATGCTCAACACATTATACAGTACTACGAGGATGGACGACACATACAAATAGCCTACGGAACACTCAGCGTAATCTAAATTCCATAATAAATAATTACTGAAAATAAAGAATTTATAAATTACAAAAACTAAATAACCCTATATAAGTATTTATATATAGGGTTACCGGCACTTAAATTAATGTTATTAACAGCGTTAAGTACAGCTTCTACAAGTAAAATAAGCCTACGTGTAATTAATGTCCATAATCTTGCTCTGTACTTAAAGATTAAATAACGCGAGTTCCAATAATCCAATTTCACTATTATAAGAGAAATAATTCCCAATGTTCGTTAGATATGGGAATTTTTTCACTAATTCGATTCTGCATGGCAGTACGCAAGTGACTCCTGGACAAGTGGTTCCTCTCTTTCAACTGCTGTTTTCCATAATATACAATCTGTACTGTGTGGTGTGACCTGTGGTCTCTATGCCATTTCAGGTGCAAATGATGACCCACAAGTTGGAATTGTCCTCAATTTTCCAGTTTATTAGAATTTCGATATATGTCATTTTCGGTCCGAGATTTACACAAAGCGTAATCCTCACATAGATTAAGGACTACCTGTACAGGAAAACTTGCAAAGTGAAAGCACCGAAATTTCAAGATGAGCTGTACGGCATCAATCAATCAATCGATTTCATTTCAAATTGTTAATTTCAACGTATAATAAAGGTGAAAGATAAAATTACAAAAAGTGTACATACAAATTGATGGTAGGTTGAAAAAGAGTGTATTACGTTATTTAATTGTACAGTTAACGAATAAAAGAAATTAGGCAGAAATTGGGCGGTTACACTGAAGGCCTATTACATAACCGCCTAACTTTGTCTCGTGATCAGAGCTATATAAAGCAAAAACTCTATGCGAAATTGTTAAAATTTAGCATATAATTGAATTAATGAAGTATAAAAGAAAAAAAGAAATTCAACTAAATCATCGCAGTTGGATAATAATCGAGTATCTAGTTAATGATGCATAAAAATAGTATATCAATATTGCACAGTAGATGTTTGTAACAAAAGACTAGTGTCAAGTGACTTGATTGAGGAAAAATAACATTAAAACAATCATTGACCAAAGATAGATTTCAATTGAGCCAAACTTCGTAGTTACTTTTAGCCTATGTGCTATCATACAATCAAAAAAAGGCTCAAAAGCACTGAAGGGCTTTTTCAAATTCTTTCCCCCAGATCTGGCCAAGATTTGGCCAAATGGGGGCGTGGTTGGAACTCCTGCCTCATCAGTTCAGTTCACTTCCATATTCAGTATTCATGGCATCAACTTGGGCCACGAGCAAATCATTTTCTTTCTTTCTACTAAGAAGTCAATAAACTTACACTTCCTATATTTTCTGACAAATGGGAAACATTTTCCTAATCCTTTAGCTATTAAAACTAGCGAGAATTTTGCTTCCGTTGCTACAAATTGCATTCCAAAAAGCTGATGTGTTAAGTAAGACCTACCAAAGACTACAAGTACTGCAATGTAGAAACCACTATGATTTTTAAGAAAACGATACAAAAGTTTTAAGAAACCATTTTAATAAATCAACTCATTGTTTTTTTTTTTTAATTTTATAAAAAACACTTCAAAAAGTCTGGAAAAAAAATTCACCCCTAAACACATGCCTCCACAGTACCTATCATTGAAATATTTCAGATAAGATGCTTACTTGAGTTCAGAAGAAAACACGGCATTCAGTGAAGCTTATCTGTACTTCTTTTTTGATAAACATGCGAAAGAAACTAACTGGCCGATAGAGGGAAAAAACCATTTTAAAACACATCTGTCTTTTTGGCCATCAGCTACTGTTGGAAGTCCACTCAATAAAAAAGACTTAACTATCACACTTTTGGTCTAGTTAGACAAAGGCTTCAATGTCTCAGGAAAGTTAGAAACTTGGGCTGGACAAATTTTGCACGTGCACAAAAATCAACAATAAAGCATGTGTGCAACTGCTACCAAGATAAACTCGGATGCTGTGATAAGTGAGTAATTGTTGTTGGTGTTGTTAGCCTTGGATGGTTTATTAAACAGCATGCTCATTTTTTGCGCACTTTGCGTTATTCTAAAAATTTCATCTGCAACATTTCGGTGAAAAACTTTTAAAAATGAACATCGGCAGTTCAACTGCATCACGTGACTGAAACCGAGTACTTTTGGAGCGCAGCTAAGCAATTCGATCTGTCATTTGATACGCTACAAAATTTGTAAACCTGCTGAGGCCCCCCCCAAAAAAAAATCACCCAAAAAAAGCTGCCTTTCACTAGAAAACAAGCTCGTTTTCATAAACCTTTAAAGCATTCAATACACCTTTAACCCTAATGCAACTAGTGTATCACAAAGTCACCAATATGCCAGATGATTTTACAGAATATATCAATTAGCAATAAAATGCATTTCTTTATAAGGTCCTATTGCAAGTTTACTGCAAACTGCAGCATTACATTTAGAGCTAAGTAATTACACACAACAAATGTGATCTTGAAGTTCATAGCCTTTAAAGCTTGTCTTTCTTCAGAAACCACTTCTTGCTCCTCCAAACACTAACCCCAATAGCCAAAAGAGGTTCTTACAACTGGTTCTTCGATCCAACACAAATGAAGGTGCTAGTGCCCCATCAATCAGGAGGAGGGCCCCTTGACCACCGAATTTATCCTCCAGATGCTGGGGGGGCCAATAGCAAAACCAAACCAGCATCAGCTGCTTTTACCATCTGAGCCTAAATCCTCCATGCAAAAACTTCAAATTTCAATAAAGTCTGTTGAATATTTTCTGTCCTGGATATAACTTCACAACAATGTTACAATACATACAAATCGTGACCATTTTGGGTCATTGTCCGTTAACAACCTCAAAAAGCGTCCTTTTTTTTGTGAAAACAGTATAAACCGAAGATACTATTTAAATCCATCTCTGTTGACTTACTATTACAGTTGATACAGTAGCCATATATGCAGTTACATTAAAACATTTACACACTTGCGAAGTCTAGCAGAATTTTGTGTGTGTAAATTTTACAAATCTTAATGCAGTTCTTAGTTCTGTTTAACTTAAATTTCCAATTCTTCATTGTAAACACATTTACCGAGAAGCAATTTTGTAACCTCTTCACAAGAAACACATTTGCCATGGTGGCAGTTCGCACTGTCCTAAATTATTATACAGTATAAATGCAAAAAAACGAATCATATCCACTTTCCAGGAATGCAAACTTTAAATTCTTGGAACACAATATACACGTTGTACAATTTCCATGAATGGCGAAGTAACACTGAGAATGTGAATTTTTGCTTAAAAAACTCCATTTTCTTGCAATACACGTGTACGCCCAGTCAAACCAGAAGCAAAACACATTGTGCAGAGTATATAGCCTTTGCCCTTTTGCAAGTTGCCTGTTCACAGTATCACACCTTGTTTGTTTCTTACAACTTCAAGAAACGTATAACTAAAGAAGTGCATCAATCAGCCCTTTAACAAAATAACAACACAAAATCTACTTACTGCAAGCATAAACTCATCTCTTGCCACAACTTCATCTTCTGTTACTCAACAAAAACCACACACATTTGACTTGTTTTGATATCCAATGTGAATGCAAATCAGAAATAAAAAGTTTTGCAACGAAGGTTTTAGGATGTGGGATGGGCCACACTCGCCACTCTATACTACTTGATTTGCAAATCAGTTGGCTTTCTGCAGCAAAGAATATCTTTAAAAAAAAAAAGCTACTCAAAACAAGACAAAAGAAAGCTCACCTGTATGCATGTTGCAAAATCACCATTTCTCTCACAGTTCTCATGCATGACAATACATCAGGTGATGTTGGTAGTCTGCTGAGTGAGGAGTGCGCTTTTTGTTTTTCCTAGAAAATGTCTAGCTTGGAAAACTTCGGGCTGTGTGCCTCCTCTAGTAAGAATGACCTTGGCACTGCGCGTGGCCTCCACACTGCAGCTCTGCACAGCAAGTTTTTTGCCCGGGGGTTAGTCAAAAGCAAGCAAGCAAGAGAAGTAGCAGCAAGCTACTACAGTACTACTACCCAGAGAAGGGAGTCTTCTCCTTTCTTTCTTCAATACTTGTACTTCTGCAGCTGCAAATTGCAAGACATCACTTCTACACATTGGCAGGCACTGATAACGATACTTGTACAGTAGTTGCAACTCCCAAAAGAAACTTCTTCATATCACTTTAAAACAAACAAACAAGGACTGTTGACTTTTGCGATGGGCCTGCTTCTGCATTCACCTTTTGCAATTTGATGAGATGATGTGATGTGTGTATGTCTAAAGTGACCTTCACACTAACGCTAATCATACACATATGATCAACAACATATTTTGTCCGAAGCTTGCAATTTGAAGGATAGCTGGACATGCAAACAAAAAGTCCCCAGGTTCTTGCAAAACTACCCAGCCCAAGGTGGGACTGGTACAAATTGTAGAGGATCCGATCCACAAAATGCACTCCACTCCACTTATGCTTTGGCGCTTTTGAAAATACAGAGATAGATAGATCTTGCCATCCGTTCTTCTTCAACGGACCCCCCAACCGACAGTGGGACAGACCAAGTCTGATGGATGGGCACTACCCCCAGGCCTGGGCCAACCAAAGGGGAGTGTTAATACAAGCAAATGAAAACCAAAAGTTTCTGCACTCAACCAGTCGTTTTTCACCCTTAATTCTCTTTACGAGTCACGTTTCTTCTCTCATTACAAAAAACCGAATTTACGAGCTCATACCCACCAAAAAAACAAAACAAAAAAACACAAAAATAACAGTAAATAAGCAACATTGAACACAAAAACTTTCACACAATCATTCATTATTATCAGATTTTCATTGCTGTACCTAATTATATACAGTACACTTTCCCCTAAAAAGTACAGACACAGTAGCCTACTAAACTTATCAGACCTATAAGAAATAAAAAAGTATTCTTCATGTAAGTGACCTAAATATATATCAAGATATGTTAAATTTAAAGATAATTAGCAATGATGGCTGTTCAACCCCCCAAAAAAAGCATCCATTTAAAAGTACAGAATACAGTACTATAATAGCATGCATCTGCTCAACGAGTTGCTTATTGTGTAACGCGCATTACATGTTGAACCTGAAAATTCACAAGCTATAATTGCTGTGAAAACCAAAACAATTACAGAAGCATTATCTAATTTAAACAATTTCACAACCGTTTAAGAAAATTACTAGCACATGTCATAAAGCAAACGCAGATTGTTTGCAATCAAAATTAAACTTGATTTCAATTTAACACAAACGCGTTTACCAACACATCTGTATTACATTACCAAGTTAGTCAAAGTGACAGCTGTGTTAGCCAGGGCAATGTTTTATATCATGCTCCTGATTTACAGATCAAAGCAATTTTTTTTTGGCTTTACATGTTGTAATTGTGTTGTAAAAGTTTGTTTTATTTTCTACTGTACTTCTATTTAAATTTAGAATCATACAAAAAACTCATCGATTTTTTGGGGGGATGAAGTAAATACAATTATGTTGACAATAACTTGAACTTCAGACATAATTTGTTTGTTTGTTCACTATAAAAACTTTTTTGTTAATTATCAATTGTATGTATGCAATATATTTAATTTGTAAATTCTGTGTTTCAATGTTATTCGTACTTTTAGTTCAACATAAAATTCGATTATATGCCATGATTAATTTTCCACATAAGTAGAAACAAACGTTTGTACACATGATTTATATGGTAATGACACATTTAACATGCGGTATATAACAAGAGAAAGCATAACATTTACACTTACAGTAATGTTATGCAAACTGAAGAGCTGATTTTCTCATATTGAAAAACAAAAAGAAAAATAAACAAACAAAAATAACTTTCTGCAGGAGGCCTTAAAGACAGTGCCATTTGCTTTGTCATTGTTGAAAGACCTCCTACACTTGCCACAGACATTGGCCACCCACATGTGTTTCAAGCTACGTGAGAGGCCATACTGAACATACATAGTACACCACACTCAATGACTCTAAATAGCAATTCGTAGGACTGTAAATTATCTCACTTTGCACCCCCACGTAAACAAAAACTTCCACGTTCATCTACTAAAATAAACGACTATAATATACTTTGTCTCCTTGATCTGCCAGTCTAATCCGGAAGTCTAAGTCGCACCAATATTTAGAAAAATTGCTAATCTGAAAAAAAAAATAACTACCTTCATAAGAAAAACTATTTTTTAATGAAAAACATCGAAGTTTCAATGGTTTCTTGTGAAATGTTTTGGTTTGTTTTACGGGATTTTAAGAAAGCAACCCTGAAAGCAAGGTCTTGCTCAAGTCATCTGGGCGTACTTTACTACACTGTACTATTTATTCAATATACAATAATTATCTATTTACTACAGTAAGTATAAGTATATGGCATTGTCTGTAGCACATATAAGCCTACACTTACATATTGTTGTTCAAAAGGCTTATCACTTAATGGAAGTATATCTTATAAGAAAAGTTTTGAACCTATGGACAAAATGACACTGGTTTTTCGAAGGCCTTCAATTTAGATATAGTTTTTAATAAAATATGTTAAAAACTTGTAGCAATGTGCATGCGACAACAATCATTGAATGACCCTGCACTACCACACCAAATTTCTATTTATATCCAACAGGAAACAGATTAGCCACAAAATTTCCATAATGTGGTATGTATAACTATGTTCACAAGTGACTCCAAAAATTCTCGTGGAGATATACTGTATTCATTTCCATTACAGCAATGGAAACACGTTGGGAAATCAAATCAAGATACAGTATTTATAATTCTATGAAATCTGCAGATCGATTATTGTGCTACTTTCAGCTAATATAAAATATTAAGTTTTTAATAGAAAACAAGGATTTAAAAAATCCTTGTCCCAGCGTGGGATCGAACCAGGGACCTCTTGTATACGCGACAAGACGCTCTATCACGCTGAGCTACCAAAAATTATATACCTGCTGCAAAGGTTACCAGCTTGGGGCGGAATTGCATTTGTCCCTTAGAAATTTCCTAGTTTCGAATTTAATTATAAAATATTTATAAAAAAAAATGACAGAAAAGAAGTTAACTGTATCATGATGGAATGTTTCCATCAAGTTAAAAGTTGATAACAGAAAGAAATTCCTTGCTTTATCACATCATACAAGTGTCAGTTTTAGTTTTTTCAATAACCAGTTTTCAATATTAAATGAACATGAAAGTATACTTGTAAATATCTCTCCTTATATAATGCACTTGTTTGGTGGTAAATTTCCACAAATTACATCAACTTAACATACTATGCATTTTCATTCGTTTCGTTTTGTTGTTGTATTGAAATTGTGCCAAGTTGCGTACCGTACCGTACTTCAGTTTCATTATACAAGTTAACTCTGCAATTGTCGGTATTCTGACCATTACAATGGTGATAATAATTTTTTCTAGATTACTGGTGATTAATTTTCACATAAACAATATTTCTAATCTCTCTAATCCAGTTCTAAACATCTACCCTACCTTTAAAGTACTGTGAGTAGTGAAAGATGGATTCTAAAGAAAAAATATAATACCAAAGGATTGCATCCAACTCTTATAAACAACTTGCAAAAACAGCTGATTTTGCTAAGAGCTAATACACCACCAAAATACTGGTGGCAGGTCTAACTTTCCAAACTTTATTCCGGAATTTGAATCTGAAGTTGTTGACCTGCAGCTGTAAAACTGTATTTCAGTAATGAGCAGTAACACCCATCATCATGAACAGTAAATGACTTGTTTTGCCATTTGATACAGTATATAAAAACCCAAAAATAAGCAATAAAGTGTCCAGATTTCAAACTCCCTTTAAAGATTGTTTACTCCTCCCACGTTTAAAAATTTCGTGCCAGTGCAATATTAACACAATGGCCACAGTGACCTGGAATCCAACTAGCTAACTTTGAACGCTGAATAAACAAATTATTGGTTATGGATATGTGCTATTAGACACCAGTTCATGACACTGTTCTAACTGCAATGTTCTCTGGCAAAGCGTGTAGATTGGTGCCACCCATTCATTCCCCTATGGGCTAAAAAGAAGAAAAAAAAATATGGCTGACGACCTTCAAGAAGTAGCCACATTACTTTCCCTACAGAAGTAAAAGGCCAAACATGATCCACTAAATGCTTTCACAACACATCAATTGAATAGTCAAGCAAATACAAGGTTGACTTTACCTCTATGTTTTGCCACCACCAACAAGCACTGCTATAGGTGGCAGTAAATAAGAGTCCTTAATATAAAAAAACCCATCAGCATCATCTTATACAACATTCATTTTCTCCTTGATAGTTATTCGCTTATAAAAAATAAACAGTCGCGGTGATTTGATAAACACACTTTTCCATTTGTTTGCCATATTCGAGTGGAAACTTTCAAGCGGAAACAGTAAAATGAAAGTCAAGTATGGTAAACTGACTCTTTAATTAAAATGCAGAATGTAACACGGTTCCAATCAAGTACCAGTAAGATGACATGTTATAATAACCATATAACAAGCTTGACAAAAAAAAACAACAAGTTGTAACCACTATAACTAACAAACTAAAATACTCTACTAATAACTAACAAACTCAATCGAATAAGTTTATTACTTGAATTGAATTTTTCAGCATTTTGATGCTCAATTTATGTTATATAACAACGCTTTCTTTTAAACACAACAACGTGCTCCATCACAGTATAATTCATTGTCACCACTGTGAAGTAAATTATTATTTTTTTATTAAAGTATTTTTCCTGGAATTCTAAAAATTCACTGTAATCTTATTAGAAAACAAAAAAACAAAACATCATACTGTCAGTGTATAATGCTAAAATGTGTCACTATAAAATTTTGTCATCTCTAAGCTGCCAATCCGCAGCTGGTGTTGGTATCTGGGAGATAAAACGTCAACAATTCCTAGCACTAATGTCACATTTTTGACCCGTCCTTGGAAAGACAAGTTGACAGTATTGCCCCATGGCAGAAAATTGTTCAAAGATGTCCACAATCTTGTCAGGAAGTGACCATTCCTTCTCTAATCCAGTAACTAAGCAACGATAAAAGCCTATATTAGTGTCCAAATTGTATCCAGACCTCAAGTTGGAATGTCCCAGTTTCTAGATAATCTTTCTCTGAATATCCTTCAAAGTTGATGCAGCAAAAAGTTCCAATTTATTTTATTGATAAGAGAAAACAGAATAAGCATAAAAATCATAATCTGGAGTATACCACTAACAAAATTGTATCCAGTGTTAATCGGAAAATCCATTCTCTTATTCTGCATTAAATGGAAATTCTAGTCACGCAATGTAACTAGGTGTACAATTAGTGTCCAAACTGTACCCTAAGCTTAACTCAAGTTGAACTGTATATCTAGACAAGATTTATCTGAATACCCTTAAAGTTAATGCAAATACAAATATGTTAGTATTTTTTATATAAAAATAAGAAATTCAAAACCAACAAAATAAGCATCATAAACAATCTAAGGTCCCATTAAATGTTTTTATTTTGATGATTAATCGCAAAATGATGCCGTTAACAATCGATTCATTCTCTCATTCTATGCTGAATTGGAAATTCTAATCTGAGGAATGAAATGCAAAATTCTAAACCTGCTGTTCAGAAAATAGATTATGTACTAATGTTTGAGGAATGAGATTATGCAACAAACATTTTGCGATGCATTACAGATTCCCTCAGCATCCTGCACTGAAGTTAGCTTTCTTTAGTCGGTAAGTGAAAGTGAGTTTCGTACATCACGATTTTCTAATCACCGATTCCGAGATCGTGTTTCTTCTCAACCAACAAGGAAATAATACAAACGAATCACATTATGCAAAACCACCACATCCATAACTCTGTTCCAATCTAACATCAACTTGTTGTCATCAAAGCATTAAAAGTTTTACAACAACAACAGCATCGAAACTGTTGACATGGCATGAACCAAATGACCAAAGGATTATAATGTTTCGAATCGTAACCCATAAAACCAGAATAAAATCGAATGTTTATCACGAATCAACTTTGTTGTTTCTCCCACCTTCTCGATTCTAATAGCAGCACGAATCCCATTATTTTGTTTCCGAATCAGATTAAGTTCAAAAGATTCAAAGAAGTACAAAAAAAAAGTACATTTATTTTCCCTGAGAAAATAGCAAAGTGTGAAAGTTTTTCTCTCTTTTGTTATTCTTTTAACCAGGAACTGTGTGGAAAAAATAATAGCAAGAGAAAAAAGTCTTTCACGAAATTTGCTCCAATTCTGATACCATAATACACTTTGAGATAACAACGCAGAAAATGGAAACAGTCCCCTTCCTTGCAACAGGTAGCCAGGAAGGGACTAAAATTACCCTCCCACAACTGGATGCTGTGTGTAAATCTTCACCGCCAATATTTTCAACACGTTATTTTCGATTATGCATGCCCACCACAACACTGCACTTAACAAAATTTTTTGTTTCGCCCTTTTTTTCCTCATTCATATCAAGAAGAATGTTCGAAATCAATGCCCCGTTATTACATGATAATTTTCCCACATCATCGTAATGGACATTCAACAAAAGCCCAATGGAGAAAAGAAATGAACATGGAGAAGGGCCTGTCCAGCTAATAACCAAGTCGACGAGGCCCGTCAGCAGATTCCCTGGGGCTTGCGGCCAACTCTGTAATCTCGACTAAATTGAAGTTTGAAAGCCGTCCTAGAACATGGGTCCAAAATGTAGCCACCTATAGTTAGCTATCAGTTATCAGTTATGATTGTCATTTTGACATGAAATGCTCCCTTCCATGTAATCACCAGGACTGCGAGGCATGGTTCCAATTAGTAAACTTTGTTTCCGAGTACATATATAAAGAACGGCTATTTATGCAAATGTAACATCAAAAGCAACGCCAGCACTAAGAAAAACACTTGATGAATGTTTAAAAAACACAAATGTTAAAACAAGGATACCAAAGTACAGTAAGGCTACTACATTTAGTGAGTTCTGTTTTTTTTTTCAAAAACAAAGTCTGTGACAGAGAGAGAAATATAAACTCAAAAAGTAACCACCTATAATGAGCTATCAGTGTTCTCTTCCATGTAATCTGACTCTGAGGGACCAGTTCCAATTAGTAAACTCAACAAAACGGAGTTGTTCAAGTAATACACCACAGATGAACCATTATGCAGATATAACTTTAAAATCAACCGAGCACTAAAAAACTCTTGAAAGAACGTTAACAGATACAAAATGGCAAATTAAATGTACGCACACTGGGCTACTACAGTAAAACATTTGAGAAACATGTGACAGAGAAATATTAAGCGACACATATTCATCTTCATCTTGGTTGCCGGAACTCTTAAACACCGGGCTTATTTTTCATTTCTAAACTGATGAGTGCCTTGTCCTTTGTCCATAAATCATACCAAAAGTACCATTTAATTGTGTAATCTACCTTCGGGTTATCAATGTTTTCATTACCAATCAAGTATGATAATTATGCTAAAGAATGTAGGTGTACCCACAATGCCAAACAATCAGCAATCAACCGATTAAGATTTATTCGCTTATGCTGATTAAGTGGTCGTATTGGAGTACGTCAGCAAAAAGTTCATAAACTCATCACATACAAGACACAGTGCAGGTATTAAAACCATTTAGCACGTTATTATTAAAACCGAATAGCTGTTGATTAGACCTTACGTTGTAATTAGTTGTAATTCACGAACTTGGACTTGGTGTATACACAGCAGGAGCACAAATCATGCCCCGAGATGCATACTTTGTAATAATCGCCTATTCATTTAATTAAACCATAAAACAAATGTATGGCTGGTGAAACTTGACAAGATGAACATGCTTGAAACAACCTTCTGACCAACTTTAATATACAATGATTACTCACCTGTAATCTTTTTCCAGGAATGACCAAGAACTGTCAACAATTCAAAGTCAAGACTACCAAATAAGCATTATGCTACAGTATGATACAATGTTACGATTGCAATTGAAAATCGTAAATTTGGTGTAATGATAATGTCAATAAGCTTGGCAGATAAAAGTTATGTATATTGAAAGTATTATAATAATATGTGGAGTGACTTGCAGTTGCATCATTTTAAAAGTACAAGAGATCCTCGATTTATGCAATGGTTATGCAAAACTTTTCATAAATCGAAAATCGCATTTTCAAAATAACATTTGGCAAAACTGCGTTCAGAAACTGCAATTTTATGCAATGTTGCATAAAATCGCACATAACGACAAATTTTTCTCATATAACGAGCATCTGGGAAGATTTCTTGTGTTACATACTAGCAAACTCAATTGATATTACAACAGTATTGGGATTGAACCACATTGAACAATTACAACTATTGTAAGTACTGTACAATTATAGTACATTAGTTTCAAAAAGCTCGCATAAATCGAGGGCTTCTTCCAGGATTTTTTTCGGGGGGTGTTCTAAGATTTCGGGAGAGGTTTTGAAGTGAATTGTGTATTGTTTTCTCATTTAGTGGCCAGTTTTTTTTTACACATTTTTGTATTTTCAAGGGGTGCATGAAACCCCCCAAAACACCCCCCTGGCTGCGCCTATGGCTTCTTGTATGACTATTGTAAATACTGTTGCTTTTCTTGTTCTAGCTGTGGGCAAAGAAAATTCAGGGCATCGATGTTCTCAAATATCAATAAACGTTTGTGCAACAGTTTAAAAGTCCTTTGGGATCTTCCCTTTCCATCTAGTAGTACAAGTACAACACATTACAAACAACAGATAAAGTTACCAGCTTGGGATGGAACTTATCTTTCCCAAACCTGAATGAACATCTCGCTAAGTTTATGAGTTCATTGTTCTAAAACACAACTTATCCCCCTCTGCAGAATAAGATAACCTGCATGTCGCTGGCTTCATTTTTATGTCTTTGAGAAAAAGAATATCCCAAGTTTTCTACATCTTCAGCCCCACTTACTGTACTGTACAAACAAGGTGATCTTCTCTACATGTCTTCTCTATTGTTCAGTTTAATATCTTTTTCCCCCATTGTGATGGGTGTGTATCATCTGTTTCCCTCTGTCTTTCAAACAACGTACTGGGCGTTAACATAACATCACCTATAAGGCTAACCTATCCAAATGTGCTGTTTTTTTCTTCACTTGCACTCAACAGCTGGTTTAAATTAAAACTTAAGACCACGACAAAACATCAAAAGAAAGTCATGACCATATAATGAGCTTTAAGAAATGGACGTTTTATTATACGGGACTCATTTACTATCGGTATAATCTCGGATGTCAAGTGAGCTTGATTGTGAATGTTTTGCCTGACAATTGTGATGCAATGTGATCAAGATGAGAGAAAGAGAGAGGGTGGTTACTTCATACCCATCATGTCCCTCCCAGATAACTGTCAATGTTTTCTTTTCCTACATTTTTAAACTTGCAGATTGTCTTTGGAGACCTATACCACCTAAGATGTTTGGTACGCTGCTGCTCCTCAGTAAAGAAGTTTCGCATGAGTAAATTATGCAAGATAATATCACCCATCCCAACACAACACCTATGACCCTGATTTCACTTCTTCTTTTGTACAAGTTAAATATGTTCATTTTCTTTAAATTTTTTGTTGAATTATCAAGCTGTACCATCTTAAATCCACGGTTATTGTTTTGCTTTTTGGTATTTATATTTAGAAGAGCCTAGTCAGAATCCATTCCAATTAAGACATACTGTATATACAGGCAGACATCCTCAAACATTTTCATTTGCGAGTGTTACCTTTGCAAAAACCCGCATAAAACAAAGATATCAAAATTTCTGTAAAATGGAATAGTGAGCAATTCCAGCATAAGGCTTAGTATTATGCACTTATTGTATACACACA
>JAQIWH010002707.1:0-23154 GCA_034695005.1 Cryptops parisi | reverse complement strand
TTGATAACTTGAACTGCATCCTAAAGATGTTGCAACCTAATGGTTCACCTTGAATTCGAGTTACAGAGATCAAATCCACCCAATGTGGGTATAAAAAGTTTCGAGTTATGGAAAAATTCGAGTTACAGAAATTCGAGTTATGAAAGTTGATTTGTATTGCTGGCCAACCAAACCAGTAAATTAATTCGAGTTATGGAGAAATTTGAGTTATCGAAGTTCGACTGTAGTAATAAACAGATTAATGAATTAATATCATCATCATCATCATCATCATCATCCTACATTATAAAGACGGTCGATTAGTTTGTGCGCACCAATAAGGCTCCTAAACCGCTGGACCGATTGGAACCAAATTTTACAAGGTTACTCTGCTATGTCCTGGCGTGTTCATGTTTAGGTTTTTAACCCCCCATGTTCGGCCCCAATTAGGGGGGGGGGGCGTCCTAAAAAACACATTTCACAACTTGATAGAAAGGCTGTTTTAAGCTTGCTCCTGTGGTCCATTGGTCCATTGGCTGAAGGTTGCCAGTTCGAATTCCGATGAGAAAACTTTTTTATTTAAAGAAAAATTTTTTTTTAGTATTTCGATAATTTCACGTGCCAAGCACGGGCTTACGGCTAGTTAGTAATAATATACTACAGATTAAAAGAAATAGCACATCTAATTGTTATAAAATACAAAGATCCTCCTGCTCCTCCTCCTCCTCAGCAGTTATGTTTCTATAGAAACAACCGAAACAAAACGAAACGACATAAAAAATAAATACTGTAACGAATATTGAGTTGAATGAACAAATAACTGCAACGAATATTGCGCCAGCAATATGAGTTAAATGAATAATTAATTGTAACAAATATTGCGACAGCAATATGAGATATGACAGATAACATGAGCAAAATTTTAATATTAGAATTTTAATATTAAAATTTTAATATTCGAATTTCATTGAAACGTGTCCGCAATATTCTCACATTACGAGAAAAAATACAACTTTTCAAGTCTAAAGTTCAATCAATATTAGTGTATGCTATTTATCTTTGGGGTGATGCTCCCACTTACCGGATACAACCACTCACTGTTATTCATAATAATCTATTACGTGCTTTATTTAAATGGTCTAATTATACTTCGATTTCAGTTCAATGTAGACTTAAAAAAAACCTCACGGTATCAAAACTTATCCATTTCAATAAACTTAAACAGATACCTCGTCTTCTTTCTATATCTTCCCATCCTCTTCATCATTTAAAAGGTGCTTATAACAATAAACCATGCTAGAGATAGCACTAGACACAAATTCTATATCAATTCTTCTCCAGATCTTACATGCAAACGTTTTCCCTTCTGTGCTATGGCATCATGAAATTCGTTACCCAATTACATACGTAAACTTGGCATCATTTTAGACCCGCGTTCACCCACTGCTTTTTGTAAAATCGACAGAATCCTTTTTAAATATATTAATTTAAATTAAATGTATTTGTTGTTTTTGAACAGTTTTTACTTTTTGTTTTTGTGAGTTTCCAAAAACAAAAACAAAAAAAAATTACTTTGTTTACTTTTTTATTTTTCTTTTGTCAGTGGTTCTGTTCGAAATAGTTGCTTTGTATCTTATAGTTTTTCATTTCTGTTTGTACATTCAACTGTTCACATACCACTTAAGCAATTGTGGTACACTTATTTGTATATTTGATCATAAGTTGATTATCAAATTCAAAAATAAAAAATAAAATAAATAACCTAGTGACTTTGGGTATACATTCCAGTTTAGGTTAGTTAAAAATCAAAACAAAAAGCAATTAGCACGTCGAGTGATACAAACTATCAACGTCACCACCCAATTATTTTGACGTTTTATTTTTTTAGCGAATTGTTAAAGCGAATTTTGTATTGTTCTTAATTAACCTAACCTAGTGACTATGGGTAGTTTAGGTTAATTAATAAAATAACCTAACAGTACAAGAAAAAAAAATAGCAATATTGATTCATTTTCAAAGGTACAGTTTGATGTTCTTTTTATTATGCTCATTATTATGATTCTGCGAATAATTTTGTTCTGATTTTTTAAATTTTCGAACAATTTTGAAATAATTTTTAAAAATTTTTTTTAACATGTTTTAATATAACCAACTGGGGGATTTTGTCCTATTTGTACTTTATAATAGAAGGAAATGAACAAGTTTTGCGAAAAAACTGTTTGTATTGGCTTTACGCTATGGGCTAATTAAAAAAAAAATGCAATTACGCCGTTATTTCAAAGATTAATATTTTTTCCATTGTTTTGGAAGTGAAACAACCAGGAAGTGAAACGACAAAAAGAAAGAAATCATAAAAAAATTCAGGTTACAATAGTCGCGTTCCATATTCTTGCTCCGAAAGTGCAAATTATATGCAACCCAGTGTCTTTATGCTATAGACTGGTCTAAACTGATTTAATATCCCTACTAATATATAAATGCAAAAATCCGTCTGTTTGTTGGTAACTTCACCACGCAAAAAACTACGGATCCGATCAACTTGATTTTTTTTGTCTGCATATTAGGGGTCCCAGATAACATAGTAAGTCAGTTCCAGATTGAATGTACGCATTGATAACTAATCTCGGATAATATCGATATTCTTATAAGCTTCGTGCTGCAGGCAGCAGTGTGGAGTGAGTGTTGCGCCTGCGCATGACGTACCACTATCGTTGTACGTCATAGACCGCGTGCGATGGTTGGAGACAACATCAGATGCGAGCGCAAGTTTACATTCCACACTCCTGATTTAATGAACTTTCGGTTAAACCCTAGCTTTTTTGATTCCTGTTTTAATTGTTTAATTGTAAAACGACCACGAGCGAAACCGCGGGTACCGCTAGTCTAATTGTTATAAAATACAAAATCTTCCTCCTCACCAGTTATGAAACACCGAAACGAAACGAAATAATAAATAAAAACTCTAACTGTAACGAATATTGCGAATAATAACTAACGAATATTGCGCAGCAATATGAGCTAAATGAATAATTTTCCCGTCATTTTTGACGGCTATTTACTAGTTTTAAAATAAAGCACAGTAAAAAATATCGATAAATATATAACCTACCCTATGTTTTTGTTTTGGACATGTTTGAAGGTTCATTTCACCTCGTTTTCAGCATTCTGACATTTCTCATCAATGTCAAATGTGAAGCTGAATGAACCTCGAAACACATCCAGAATGAAAGTTTGTTTTAGATTGAAGATATAGAAAGAGAAATTTTGAAATAATAACAAATACCAATAGCTAACGAATAAGTGTATTTACCTTAAACTTTTCGAGTTGAGCTCTTGGTCCAATTCCCGATAACATCAATATTTTGGGAGACTGGTAGACTCCAGCCGACAAAAGAACTTCCTTTTCCGCTTTTACTCTTCGAATGATTCCATCTTTTTCGAATTCTACACCAATTGCTCTCTTCGACACTGGATGAATAATAATCTAAATGGCGAAATTAATATGATTTCAAAAAGAGCTTGAGATGAAAACAGAGTAAGACACGAACACTTTCGGTTATTTTGTTTATTTATTTCTTGTTGTTATTATTGCATAACAAAACATTAAGTTGGTATAGATTAACAAGTTAACTTAGTTTCCAATGCTTATTGCTTACTAACGAATGGTGAATGAAACTATGATGAATGAAATTAACGAAATGATTGCTTATTAACTTTACCTTATTGACAAACGAATCGAGTGAAATGTGAAGATTTTCTCTCTTATGAGCGATAGGTTTTAAGAAAGCGGAAGCTGCGTTCACACGAACTCCTTGCTTCATGAAGTAATGACCTCGATCAATACCTACAATTATAAAACTATTAATTCCTTATAGTATTCTCTCTGTGCCGTTCGACTTGTAAAAAAAACAACGATTAATAAATATGGCCATTGCATAATTTCGCGTAAAACGTTTTCTACAGTATCTGCAAAGTGGTACAAAAACGATATTAATCGGATTATGATTTAACTGGACATTGATGTTTTACTTAACCATTTTCATCTCGTATGGAATTCATTTCTTTTAAATCCGTGAGTTCTTTGACGGCTTCGAGAAAATAATCAGTCGTTTTGCTTTTGGTTCCAATAGGCGTAGGCCCTATGTAAACCTCTCCTCCGCAGTGGTTTTCTTCATCTAAAAAATCATTAATGCTAAATTTATTAAATTGTATCCTTTTTTTTTATTACTTTTTAGTAGAAAATAAAAAATATGAATGTTTAATGTATGATCTTCTATAGACTAATAGCACGTAGAGCATATATGTATATATTGAGACAGTTCGACAAACTTGTGTTTGGACTTTACACACTATAAAATACACTGCTAAAAAAGAGAGAATATTTTAGGGGATATTCACGCTTGAATATCCCCTAATTTTTGTGAGCAGTGTAGCATAACTGATTTTTATTCTAATGACACTAGCAGTCAGCCCGTGCTATAGTACGGGACGGGTGTTATGGAAAGTGAACATTAAATAATGTGCACCCAAGCAACTCTTATCTAGTAACAGAATGCTACAACACAAAGCGCTTATGACACACACCTACATTCATACATCACAAATCTGGGTCATTCTTATTATTAATAGTGAGTAGTTACTATGATATTGAGGCTAATTCAATTTAATTTTATTTAATTTACTTATTTTTTATAGCTTCAAAAGGCCAAACGAAAACTACACAAAGCAATACAAAAACACAATCCCAACACAATACAAATCATTAACACAAAAACAAATGCAGATCATCAATCACCATAAAAAGGAAACAACAAGGCGGGCAAGAACAAAACGAAAACATCTTCAAACAGAGATCATTAACTAGATACCGCTCAAGTGATTATAGAGATACTTATCAATATCATAACAACATTAACCTTGAACAAAATTTGTTTTTACCTTGAACGCAGTTATTATCTTGATCATGAAAATCTTCCCATTTTCTATAGAACGGTAAAACTTCTTCATAGCTCCATCCAGGGAGGAATGTTCCCAAATTGTCAAAATCTTCTTTGTTTCCTCGAACGTGGATCAGTTCTCCAATGGTGCTGCTTCCTCCTGCCACTTTCCCAGCTGGCAATCTGCATCTCTAGCAATGGAATGAAATTAAAACATTACTTCTCCTAATGATTTAAGGAATCTACGCAATAAAAATAGGATACTTACATGTTCAGAATTACCCCAACACATGTGCTTTTGAGGAACTGACTCAAACTGCCAGTCATAGCCTTGTCTATGATGGCTCATTGCAAGCAACGGTATTTCCGTAGATATATTGTCTTTGGCTCCTGCTTCTAACAGTAAGACTTTCGTATCCCCGTCTTGAGATAATCTGTTGGCCAAAATCGATCCTCCCCATCCACTTCCAACTGTTTGCAAAAAAAAATAAATAAATTAACATGATAATTGCAGAATAAAGGAGGCGTGTGGTGAGAATGACAAATTCTGTGGCATTAACATTGTCAAACTTGCCAATGATATAATCATATTCGGGTTCCACTTCGACTAAGTCAGGTAAAGGTAATCCAGATTTCGGAGTTCTCAACACGGAGAAGATGAGACTAGGAAGAAAAATACTAGAAAGCTGTAGCACAGCCATGATGATCAGATTTGGTCGAAATGCTATGATGTCTCTTTTATACTAAGATCGATTACATTCGAAGGATTTTTTTATGTATAGCTATTGGTTCAAATTTTTTTATCTTGATATAAGACCATCTAACATTATAACTACGAGCAAGTAGAACGATGTTAACATAACTAGGCTTTATTTGACATTGCTTACATAAGCGATCTTGGATAGCCAAAATATAGTCAAATGGCATCTTGCCAAACAATAACTTATTGTCGATGATTGTGCTTGTTGACTTCTTTAATTGTAATCGTGTTCTAATCTGAGTATTCTGTATTCTACAAACGTCGATTCCGATCAAACTTATTCATATAATGCGTTGTTAATTGTAAACCATGTCGAAGGTTCCAGTAGAACAGTCCGTTTTAATCTGGAATGACATTGACCTGGTGAAATTGAAACTTCATCGAGAATTTCAGGTCGAGGTTGTTGATAATTAACATATAGAACTATAGCTTATAACATCATTAAACTTGCAAAGGTTAATATTGCGAAACAGCGTAGTGTTATTTTTATCCATCGTCAGCTGATGGAGAAACAGAATTGGGCAATATTGTTATTGTATAATTGATTTCGAAAACGTTTCACAAGGTTTTTAATATTGTTATTGTTATTTTATCTTATTATTTGATTGGTGCTATCTTATCGGTAGTGCAGTATTTTCTGTTGTTCAGATGAGGTAGGTTTGGGATGTTCAGATGAGGTATGCGAAAGGCTTGGCGCGAATGAAACGATTTGGAATAGTAGATACATTTGGTTAATTTCATGATACAGGGCGGACATAAAACTGGGTACTATTTTAATGAAAAACATTAAAATGATTAACACAGTAATTGGGACTTTTACGTTAACTGAAAGCGTGATGAAATTCGTTTTTAACCTGGTCACACTCTTTCTTTAGCTTACACACTCTTTCGGTAGAGAAATATTAGTTAATCATAACTACCGAATATAGTATATAAAAGAATAATTGGTTTCATGTTACAACTTTGCCAGAGCCTTTGGCCTGGTTACTTAACTTCCCTAATAAACATCCCTACCGGAAAAGTGTAAGCCAAAGAGGGAGGATAAAGGCAGCACGATTTTCATCATACGTCCGATTAACGTAATAGTAGGTCTACCAAATAATTTAACTACAGAATAGAGACGATCAGTATAATTGTTAAATTATCATTAGTTGAGTTCGACATGACGACCACCAGTATCTGCATAACTCAATTATTTCAACAGATTTCGAAACGCATTCTGTAGTATTTGCACAGTTACGTTATTTGCAATATTTCGTATCGGTTTTGTAGATTTTTGATTTGATATCCCCAAGCTTCGTTTCTTGGATTTGTCGGATTGATACACGCAACTCTGTATTAATCTTAGCCTTTACAAACGAAGAACATACAGTGAACCATTTTTATTAAGATAGTTTCTTGTAAGATAGATTAAGATAGTTCCCTGCATAATAGTCATAATGATGCTTTTCATCTGGAGATATTTATCGAAGTTATACTGAATGGATTTATTTTTGCTTTGTGACACGTGACCCTGTTTAACTAAAAATTTATGGTACTTTCCTGTTATAGCCGGAGCGAGTATGAGTTGCTGTTTGCTTGTACTTGGTTATGGGTTTATTATGCAGGTTAGGTTAGGAAAACAAAACAATATCATACATTTAATACGTGTCTTTGTTTTTCCTAACCTAACCTGCATAACAAACCCATTCAAAATAAACCAAGTACAAAGCAAATAGCAACTCAGACTTGCCCCGGCTATAACAGGAAAGTACCGAATTTATGTCTTGTGGGAAAAATATCCAATGTGAATATTGTTTCTTAGGTAACTGGAGTTTTTTTCGTTATTGCAGAAATTACTTATTTTATGACCACTTAGCATCTCCGAAATTCCATTCTAATATTTAATTGATGCACCAACAAAGTGTATCTCTTAAACATGCATATATTGTATAATTTACAATATATGCATGTATATATTGTAATCGAGTGTAATTTGTTGATCGTATGCAAGATGAGATATCAACAAGATAATATAATAAAGGTAAAATTATAAGAACGAGTTTAAGATGAAGCAACTTTTTAATTATTATATTTAGTATTAATGTACAGTGTCTGTTAACTTCATTTTTTGGCATTTTTTATCAAAATATACAAAAACAGCAATACATTTAAATTGAACAGGTGGGTTTCACATCTATAAAATTCACGGTTTTCCGGAGTTATCTTCTTTGATCATATGAGCTGCTTTTTCACCAAACATGATAACAGTGGCTGCTGGTGGAGATCGAAAGTGACTGGGTAATACTGATGCATCTACCACGCGAAGTCCTGAGATGCCATACACTCTGTAATACGAAAGAAATTCTCTATTCAACAAGGAACTTGAGACAAATCAATTTTTAGGTTTGCTTTACCATTCGAAAACGTTGACTGACCTTAGTCGTTCGTCAACAACGGCCATTGCGTCTGTCTGGGGTCCCATTTTGTTGCTACAACATCCACACCATCTCGGGAGCGAGCTATACTTAAAGAAACATTTCAGGTACTCGTACGATAATTTATCTTCAATAGGAGCGCAATCGTCGAATGTTCTGAGGTGTACTTTGTAATTATGTTGTCGAAAAGCTTTCGAGTTTTCGAACTTCGTGACCAGTCGAAAACCTACCAGAATTGATTACAATAGAATCGTTTGTTTGAACCAGTTAACGTAAATTGTGATGTTGTTTGTATCTCACTTTCAGCCATCTTTTTCATATCTTTTTCATGTTTATCCTCATAAAATTTGGGATCGATAATGGGATGGTCTTTCGGGTCGGCACTTTGTAACTGGATAGTTCCTTTGGATTGAGGAGTGCCGGTGGTGGTTTGAATGCTGATTATATCTTTATCGATGTCGGGCACAAAAATTTTCTGCCATATCTAGTAAAGAATTTGATTTGAAGCAGTTCACCATTTGAAGACTAGTAACTTATAAACAAAACTAATATTGGTCTAACGACAGCAGGTCAGTAGTGACCAAGGTACACTAGTTTCATATATCGGAACACGTGTGAGAAATATCTATTTTTGTCTTTACCTCATCCGAATAGCCGAGAGCTCTTTGTAAATAAAAGGAAAACAGCTGGTGCAATTCTAATGACTGGAAAATGGAAACCATATCTGGGCCCGTCGAGTTTGGATTGGCAAATGAACTACGCCAAGAAAATCCCGCGTCCAATCCAGCAGGGGTTGCTAGCATTCCACCTATATGCAGAAAATAAATGTCGATAGTAATAAACTTTTAGTTAATGAGTTTTGTGGTAATCACGAAAAATTTGATGCAAAATAGTGTTCACTCTCGCACCTTTCCCGCTTTTCCATCTATTGAAAGTGTGAACGTTGAACATGGTTTGCCTTTCTTTGGTTGTATCTCGACCAGATGCAAACGGAATCGTGCTATACTGGAGATCCATAAAATTCTGTCCCACACCAGGCAAATCTTTCACCACTGGAATCTACATATTACAATTATAAAGAATAGAGTTTTGTTTTTTATTATTGTTCAAATGTTAACTTATTTGACAGACCTAGTGAACAGCCAATTTTTTCAAGAATTTATTGAAGTTTACCAATAAGTTGTGTAATTACTTTGAACTTTTTGAGTTGAGATTTTGGTCCTACCCCGGACAACATTAGTATTTTGGGAGACTGATAGACGCCAGCCGATAAAATAACTTCTTTGTGCGCTTTTACTGTTCGAATGATACCATCTTTTTCAAATTCTACACCGATGGCTCTTTTCGACATTGGATCAATCACAATCTAAATGTGAAATCAAAATTGTTTTAAAGACAGTTGAGGAAAAAATGAAGTAAGACGTAAGCTTTGTTTCTCTACATTCGTTGCTGTTATTATTGCATAATAGAAATATCATTAAGCGAAGTCTCGGATCACTAAGTTATTTGTTTTTTTAAATTACAAGATCATTAACATTACCTTATTGACGAACGAGTTGAGTGAAATGTGAAGGTTTTTTCTCGTATGCGCGATCGGTTTTAAGAAAGCGGAAGCAGCATTCACTCGAACTCCACGCTTCATGAAGTAATGACCAAGATCAATGCCTATGATTAGAGAATTTATTCGTATCGTTTCATTTCTTGTTTATTCGATGCATAAAAATGTTACAACGGCTATCGAAATGTAGCTAAATGTAGAACGCTTTATGCATTTATGACTAAAAACTTCTTTTTTTTTACATTTCTCGAAAGTGGAACAGAATCCAAATGCTAATCAGTTTGTAATGGGAAATGGTGTTTAACTTACCATTTTCATCTCGTATCGAATTCATTTCTTTCAAATTAAAAAGTTCTTTGACGGCATTAATAAAGTAATCAGTCGTCTTCCCTTGGGCTCCAGGAGGTTTAGGGCCAATGTACACCTCACCTCCGCAGCTATTTTCTTCATCTAAAAATCAATGTCACCGTCATTTTTTCTAGCTATTGTTATTGGCATATTTAAATGAGAAGAATGAAACACGATGCGTGTTTGGAAAAGTTTGAGGATTTTGTTGTAAACCGAAAAAACATACATTATACGTAGTTCACCACCGATGATATATCGGTAATGATATAGTGTGATAAGATTTTTTTCACTTATTACTAATTTCACTGGAATTGTACTTGTAAAACAAGTGAAACGCAGAAAACAAATCAAGAAACGGGTTATTGGTTCTCTGTTGCAACGTCATGTCGATCTGAAAATTTATCATCCGTTCTAAGTGACTTCTTTATCCGGTAATGTTCTTAGCATTGACTAAGACAATTTAAACTAATGTAAAAACAGACAATGTTTTGTATTCTACCTTTTAAGATCGCTCTAGTTTTTATCGTAACGTTAATATAGCAAACTACTTACTGCAACTATAACTCGCACCAGTAGGTAGTCAGTTGTGATATGAATTAAACGACGAATTGGTTTTTACCTTGCAGACATGCATCATCTTGGTCGTGGTAGTCTTCCGATTTTCTATAAAATGGTAGAACGTCATCATAGCTCCATCCCGGTAGTATTTTCCCCAGATTGTTGAAATCTTCTTTGTTTCCTCGAACGTGAATCAGTTCACCAATAGTGCTACTTCCCCCTGCCACTTTCCCAGATGCCAATCTACACCTCTATATTAATTAATGGAATGAGATTGTGATATAACTTATTCCACACGAGTTTAGTAGAATGGGTAGAAATTTGGGGATACTTGCATGTTCAGGGTGGCCCCAGCACATATGCTTTTGAGAAACTGTCTCATACTGCCAGTCGTACCCTTGTCTGTGATTGCTTATTGAAAGTAATGGTATTTCCGTAGACACGTTGTCTTTGGCTCCTGCTTCCAACAGTAAGACTTTGGCATTCTTGTCTTGAGATAATCTGTTGGCCAAAACCGAGCCACCCCAGCCACTTCCAACTATTTGCAATGACAGAATAAAAAGATTTAACGGATGAATGCACACGTCCGTACGGTGATAGATAAGTCACGTACGGGTGTATTTTTTTTATATACTTTGACAAACGATACTTGCCAATTACGTAATCGTATTGTTTTTCTACTGCGGCCAAGTCAGGTAAAGGTGATCCGGACATGGGAGTTCTCAACAAGGAAAAGATGAGACCAGGAAGAAAAGTATTAGAAAGGTCTATGGGAGCCATATTGATAAGAGTTGATCGAAATGTTAGGGATTCTCTCTTATACTAAGGAATGATCAAAATTGATGGCTATTTATATGTTGCGATTGGTTGAATTATTTTATTCTATGAAATCGGCATAGTGACTAATCATTTGTTATTTTCAAAAACAACATCTTTGTTTTGATATTGCTTGGATGAGTTATCGTTGGAATAGTTATTATTGAAAAGGATTTTCGTTAAACAATGAGAATGACATATTTATGGCCAAGTTATTTCTGTTCGACTCATTTGATTGTTAATGTGTTTTATTATAACAGAATACAAACATTAGTTTCTCGTTAAACGATACAGTGTTTACGAGAAATTCAACGCACATTTTTGTTTAATTAGTATTCTAATGTCGTTTCTTTTTTAACGTGAATTCGTAGTTAAAGTGAAGTAATTCCAGATTAATGAATTGTATGGTAATATATAATGAATTATATCATTGTTTTTTAACCTTGTTGATGTAGAATTCCCTGAAATAAGCCTACTAAACCGATTTTCGCCAAACAATAAGAGCCGAATTCATTGAATTTTGTGTTTTGACAACTTATTTTCATATAATCTTTTTATCCGTGAAGACTGAAAATGACTAACTTTTTTCAGCTTTCACTTATTTCATCTTTTCACTTTTCTCGAAATTGATTCCCCCCCCCCCTCCCCGTGGCCTTCTTGGAACTGATGTCGATGGGAATTCTGAAGTTACTGGAACCGATTCAAGTTGTTTACGTACTTTAATCGGTACGTAAACAACTTTCTTACGTATTATTTATCAGATTTTATTATACACATCTTACCTTCTGCACTAAGCTGTTGAGGGAGATATAAAAATTCTTCCTCATTTTATTTTTTATTTTTATTTTATTTATTTTATTTATTTCATACCGTCTCTGAGAGACATAAGGCATACTACATTGAATAAAAATAGTGTTTCAAAATATTAAAGTCACAAAAGTGAAACACAAAAAAAAAGAGAAAAATTATACAATAAAAAGAGATATACTCAGTAATTATTCGAAAATAAAACATGTGAGTACAAAAGTTTTCTGAAATGCTTACATTGGGTTACACAAGAAATGGGTTACACAAGATTTTAGAAATCGGTTTAAGATAAAACGTTGAAATTCATCTTTGACGTCGTTCTACACTGTGAAGATATTTTTGCAATCACCTATATTACAGACATTGTATGTTTTTTTTTTTTGGTTGGTTGTTTTAAAAATATTTTTCCCATTTTTTTCATAAGCTATTGGTTGGTTCATATTCGCAATCAGTTATTATTGTAATAAAATACTAATTTCTTTTACAAAGTATTTTTCTTCTGATCCTAGAACGTCTTTATCAGACGTTGATGAACAACTCTGTCATACTACCCATAAAGGGTCCACGACAAAATGTCGCGAACAAATGGGGTGAACAAAATGTCGCGATGACAAGATGTCGCGGAACAAAATATCGTAGAGCAAAATATTGTGATGACAAAATGTCACGGAGCAAAAATGCAAAATATCGCAGAATAAAATACCGCAGAGTAAAATATCAAAATGTCGCGACAAAAGATATCTCTCACTGATTTACATTTAATGCAATACAAAATATCGTCCAATTAAATTTATAATATCGGCCAACAAATTACAAAATTACAGTCAAGGCCTATTCTGTATTTTTTGGATGACATTTTGTATTTAATTGGACGATGTTATTCAGTTGGACAAATGTGTGTTATTGGACGTTATTCTGTATTGCATTAAAATAAGTTAGAGGGTTTCTTTAGCGTCGTTTTGTCATCGCGACGTTTTGTCGTGATACCCCCATAACACTTGATACTATACTACTCAAGTAAACTGTATAGAGGTTTTCCGCATTCTTGAAAGTGGTCTGGAGCTACGATTGAATAAAATGGGTAAAGTTACCACTCAATCAGAATATTAATATAAACGTTCTTTACTAGTTTTGAAATTAATTAATTAATGAAAGATAAACGATGGAAAATCATAGAAGAAACGAAGAAATCTCAATTGGAAATTTTGAGAATTTTAGTTTAAATGGAGGAGAGAGGAAGGGGAGCAAGTGAAAACTTGACAACAGATGTGGAGTGTTAGTCTGGATAAGGACGAATATGCTTAGTATGTTCGAAGGTTTCCTTCGAACATACTTCCTACCTAACATCCTTCTGCTGATATTCAAAGTAGAGGAGTTGTTTAGTGCTTGAAAGTGGATGGGTGTTGTTGCGCATAAGGGGTGAGAAACTTTTAGGGAGTGATAGGTACTTAATTTCTAGATTCATTCTTAATATTTCTTCGTATTAGATTAACCATATATCAGATTATTTTAATCCAAGAGCGTAAATGATGATCGGTTATTTAACTTTACGAAGCTTTTTTTGTACGACGCACAGTAGAGTATTTGACCTCAAAATGTGACTAACATTACTAAATTAGGTTTCTGAATTGGAATCGTAATAAAAGCGTTCTTGGTCATAATAACTTAATTTTTTCAACAAATAACCAATCAATAACTATTTATAACTGAATTTCAGGAACCAATACAAAATTTCATTCTTTGTCACCTCCATTTCTTTATGAACACCCCATGGTTTTATTTAGTCTCATTTCTCCACACATGTTGTTATACCGGGAAAAAATGTATTTTCTTACTTTCCAGTGTATTTTAGTATTAAACAGTTTAACTTAAAATGTTTTTGTTTTTATATTTTTACATTTCATTATCATGGTTAGATGCAACCACCACTGTATCTGGCTGGTGGTTTTCTTGCAAAACGGCTTTGATTCATTTCTGGAGTCTTGGTTTTGAACTATAAATGTATCTCATTAATAAAGGCGGGTCAGGGGCGGTACCACCGCTGTAGATCGAATCACGGCTTTTTTACTTGCTTTTTCAACTTTACTTTAGGAGTGTACGATGTGAATGAGTTAGTTACCAGTAGTTTGGTAGTTAGTTGGGAAGTAAATAAGAACACTGTTCAATTTAGGTCTCTACACTTCTGTTACTAATTTTCTTAAACGCCATAAAATCCTTACTATGAAACAAATGATTATCTATAATAGACTTGTTAGGATTAGCACCGCTTTAAGAAATTTTTCTCACCCCTTATTTTTCATTAAGGACTTTCTTTCTCCCTCGTTAAGCTGTCGTTCTACTCAACGATACAAAATCATTATCCGCAATAACGTTCCCAATCATCAACTTGCTGGGTTCCCGTTCAATACTTTTGCTTTTTGGATAATCTTCCATTTCACATCCGAAAAATATTAATAGATTGTCATGCTGGTAAATGTCTCCGAAGCTGTTCACATTTTAAACATCACCTTTTTAAACACTTATTATTTAGTAACAATTTTTGATTTGTATGTTGTTTTGTTAGTTTTGTATTATTACCGGTACCCACTTTTTGATAACTTCACTTTGTGTATGAGTTCAATGGTAGGTTGGACCAGGACGTTGGACCATGGATATATGATCTATTAATAAACTTAGATGTTTAGTAATACTAACTAGAAATTAACCCCCGTGGTTGGTATGGTAACCACGGAGTGTCTAGATTACTTACAGCTTATGTTTATGCAGTTCATTGTTGTAATTTAAATTTGCCTCACGTTATGCATTTCATTGTTGTAAATATCCAATTAAAATTGGCGTTATGTATTATGTAAGATGTGATAAATAACGCTGACGCAACTTGTTAATTTTAGATGTTTATTAACGCATCTTTATATACCTGCAACTTGTTTGTTTTTATTGTTATTTTTTTCCGTTTTTTTGGGACGTAGGCCTATACATTTTACTAAATAAAACCCCAAAGTGATTTTGTTTTCGATTGATTTGGTTTGGTTGGTTTGATTTTGTTTTGGTTCTCAGTCCAATGATCTGTGCGCACGAAATTTCAATTGACAATACCTGCATGAGCTAAATGGGTTGGGCTAGGGTTTTGTGAAGCACACGAGTTAACGGAAGAACACCGAGAAAACCTGTAGATCTCCAACTCATCCACGTGAAGCGAGTGGAGGGCGAACCTGGGATCTCTCGCACCAGAGTGAAGGCTTTAACCACAAGTCCACCACAGGCACGCTATTTTCTTATCCAGTAGTTATGTTTCGCTTTGCTGTACAAAAACATAAAAGCACAAGTTATTTTATAAATTTGGGTTCATTTGAGTTTCGCGCATTAGCTTAGATTTTTGCACACTATAAATAGCATCTACGGATGGTTATGCCGTATCTCCAAAAGTATAGCTAGCCAATATCGTATTGATCAGCCCCAAATCTTCCCAACAACAGGAACGACATTCAGGGCATAAAAGTTTTTTTGTTGCCCTGTAGGCCTACTAATATTTGAACTCACACAAGAACTAAAAACTCCGTCATCTCAGTCTGGGATTAAATCAGAGAAATTAAATATACTCTGAGGTATTAAGTTTCTTACTGGGACTGATAATGTCCAAACAACATAGAACTCTTTAAATCTTGCAAGCACTTATTTTGGTGATCACTCTTTAGCATCTCTAAATTTCATTCTAATTTTTAAAGCTTTTTTAACACGCATATACTTGTAGGTTATTTATTTATTTAGCAGCAAACAATCCAAATTGGATTGAAAAATAACAAAAACAATAACAAATTAATCAACAAAATTAATATGGTTAAATAAAAGACAGTTAAGATTTTTGCCATTGTTTGTGGTTGCATCTGGTTTGGTGCAAATAATTTTCGGATAAAACATTCTAAGTATTGAAGATATTGAAAGGGAAAGAATTGCAAAATTTATAGAATTAGAGCTGTCAATTTGAAATTCAAAAGATTGTTCTGTACGACGAGTAGAATTTTCATGATAAAATTTATTATATTTATGAAGTGGGTGAGAGCGATCATGTATCATGAGTTGTTTTAGCCTATTGAATTTAATGAGTTTAGGAAGAATTTTTAATGTTTTTAATTTTTTTTATCGAAACATATCTTAAATATCCTAATATAATGCATACTAAGATGTTGGGAACTAGTGGCAAACGCCTTATCTTGTATTTTGAAGTATGAGACCTTATACTGTAATTATTATACTTATGTGTTCACGTACAGAAGTACACTGCATCGAGTTTATTCTCATTTCATCGCATACGAGATAAAATGACCAAAGATGGTATAATAAAAGTAAAATTATACTGAGAACATATTTTAGGATGAAGTAATTTTTTAAATTATTTGCATGTAATATATTTGGTAGTTATGTACAGTATGTTAACTTGATTTCATTTGTTTGTATATTTTTATCAACGTGTGTGAAAAATAACAAGCTGGGAGTCACAATTGAACAAATGGAGTCTATTCACATCCATAAAAATCACAAGTTTTTTGGAGTTATTTTCTTTGATCATATGAGCTGTTTTTTCACCAAAGATGATAACAGTGGCTTCTGGTGGAGATTGAAAATGACTGGATAATACCGATGCATCCACTACACAAAGTCCTGAGATGCCATACACTCTGTAATACACAAGAAATTCTCTTTTTATAGAGAAATTTGACAAAATAGTTTCAGGTTTGGTGTTCCATTCGAAGTCGTTGACTGACCTTAGTCGTTCGTCAACAATGACCTGTTTGGGGATTATCTGGGGTCCCCAGACCTGTCTGTCTGGGGACCCATTTTGTTGCTACAGCAACTACACCATCTTGGGAACGAGCTGTACCTAAAGTAACATTTCAGATACTCGTAGGATTGTCGATCTTTAATTGTAGCGCATTCATCGAACATTCTGACGTGCATTTTGTAATTCTGTTGTTGAAAAGGTGACGTTTTTTCGAATTTCATGTCCAGTCGAATACCTAAAGATTTCACATTTATTAGTTTCAACAATCCAGTCAACATTGTTTTTAGTGTTTGTTTGGAGTTTTTAAACCTATTTTCGGCTATTGTTTTCATATCTTTTTCATCGTTATAATAATTGGGATCGATGATTGGAATCCATTGGATGGTCTTTCGGGTCGGCACTTTGTAATTGAAAAGTTTCTTTGGATTTGGGAATGCCACGAGTAGTTTGAATGTTGTCCAGATCTTTATTGACATCAGGCTGAAGGTTCTTGTGCCATATCTAATAGAGTTGCTATGTTGTGTGACACCGTTTTTATTTTATTTTATTTTATTTTATTACATTATTATCATCCATGAACATGGCAAATGATTCGACTGTAGTAGCAGCTAGTATAGGTGCAGCAGTGTCTACCAATACAGGGTTCTTACTTTCTGGATAGTCAGAAAATGTCAGGAATATAAAAAGGTGTCAGGGATTTTTTTTTAGAAATTTATCAATTTTTAGGAAAAGTCAGGGATTGAGTTAACATTTTGTATAATAAAAAATTAAAACAGTATGGTATAACACAATTTCTAAATTTATGACATTGTACTTTATTACAGCTTCGGTATTAGTAGCTGGGTTCTGAGTAATGGTTGTAGAAACACATGTGTCCCGGGGAATCATGCAAATTTTAACTGCATGATGTAGTGTGTGGCCCATAAGCCATGAAGGGATTTAAAACGTTAATAACTTATTGGTTTATAAACTTCTCAACATTTTTTATGATTCTATAAGTACACATTTTGGTAATAATTTATACAAACATTCACAACAGAACAACGAACAAAACTTTAAACAAAAGTTTAATTTCAAAATCTGTGATCAATTATTCTCACGCAAAGAGCATAGCTACCAACTCTTGAAAGCGGACAGCAAAATTTTGATGTTGCTGATAAAAAATCTGACGGTTTCAATTTTTGCACCAATTGCACATTGTATGCCTACAAGTGTGAATCTTTCTTTAAAATGCAAACAATAACGTTCATCAAGAGATTTTCAGCTCCAAATCGCCAAGTCTTCTGGTCAACATTCTTCTTGAATACCTTCATACTCTTCAATATTTTTTATGCCGATGAAACTTGGTCTTCTGGATGGTGAAAAGTCGCTTACAGAATTCTGTTGCTGGAAATGTTTAATTAAGCGACAAATCATGAATTCCGAGGGTGAATTCGTAAATAATTGAAGGCTTGCTCGGAATAACGTAACAATTCATAGTTTTGAGTAAATGGTAAAAGAAGTATTCAGCAACACATTGATTGTCACATATCAGGTGCCCAATTTCGAAGTAATATATGTATGCTTTAGACAGGTATGAGTTTGTCTATTGACAATACTAGCTAGCCCCATATATGAGGCACAGTTTTTTTATAATAATCTCAATATTTAATTTTTGTAACATACAGTACAACGTTATTCTGGGCAAGTCTTCAACTGATCACTGATTCTGAAAAAGGTTTTTTCAGGTTTCGTTATTTATTCTTTTGTGAATTTTGCACATGTAATTTCCAAGATGTTTCCTTGTAAAATCTAAAAAAATAATTGAAAACAATTTATAAACCAAAAAGTTATTGAAGTTTTAAACCTTTCGTGACTTAGGGGCCTACCTGTAGAAGTGACGAAACAATGGGCTCTTGGTGTTCACTGGAGTTTGGTTCCAGGAAAACCCCTATGTGTCCCAAAATTCATTGATGCTCAAGTACCTTATATAAAATGTAAATTCTATGTAGATAGTTGTTTAGAAGAGTAATGGTTCAAAAAAATGTGTACCTATTCTGTGATACAGATAGCGAGAGGCTCTCCTCCCCCTTTTCCCTATAGTCAGGATATGACTACATATCACTTGAATCGCATGGATTTGGTATAGTGTTTCGTGCGCGTGAAATTGTGCTTTATAAAACTTTTCAGAATGACATTTATTTTTTATCCGTAGTTGGTTAAATCCTCGGATGCAAATCCCGCCCACGGGATACGGAGGGCCCACTGTACTCTAGGTTTTGCTTTTTGTCACCGAGGTACAAAGTAATGCATATGAGAAATTTATTATTATCTGTAACATGTCAGGGATACTACTGGGAAATTGTCATGAATTGTCATGAAATGTCAGGGATATGCACTTCAAAATTTTGGTGGGAACCCTGTAATAGAAATAGCTCGTTTACATGTTTCGGGGATAATTTGGAACACAATTTAAATGTGTGGAAATGAATATTGTTTTGTATTTTATCTCATCCGTAGAGCCAAGAGATTTTTGTAAATAAAACGGAAAAAACATGTGCAATTCCAATGACTGATACGTTGTAGATAGGTTGAGTTTGGAGACCAGAGGTGCTTTGTTTGACCTGTAATGTCGTATCAACTCCGCCCACTTTTGATACGATGATATCAAATACGATACGAAAGTGACAGTTTTACATGACTAGCATTGTGGGAAAGCTTGCACTTCGATTCCGATAGGGCAGTAAATTTGATACGCACGAAAGCTGTGACTTTGTTTCGTATCATTGTCGCACTTCAAGGTGCCAGTACATTGATATCAATTGATACGATACCGCAAAGTCAAACAAAGCACCTCTGTTGAGTTTGGATCAGCAATTGAACTACGCCACGAGAAAAATGCATCCAATCCAGAGGGGGATGCTAGCATTCCGCCTAAATGTACAAAATGGAACGTACCAGTTACCTATTTATTATTTACTAGTAACTATTTACTACCAAGTTAATAGTTACTTTAGGGATTACGGTCAGGAATGATATCAATGGTATCACAATGTTATTGTTGTTTCACGTTTTTTATTTCTCCATAGACTGATGTTTTCAACGTTGATCATGTTTAGTCTATCTTTGGTCATGTTCCGACCAGATGCAAACGCAACCGTGTCAAACGGGAAGTCTATGAAATTCTCTCCGACACCACGTAAATTTTTCAACACAGGGATCTATTTGTCAAATTCAGAGTTTCGATTAGATTACAAGTAAAAAGGAAAATCAGGATAATAATGAATTTTAATTTTATTTGACGTAGAAGCTATTAATGTACAAGGTTTGGCAAAAAAGTAGTGTAAATTATTATTATTTTTTTAAAAAAAGTATTGCAGTAAAATTCAAATTTTAATTAGTTTCCCTAAGAACACTTCCTCCAGCTCACAACACAATTATCTTATCGTTTTTGTCACATTCTAAAAAAAATACTGAAAGTCCGTTTTTGTAAGTGGGATAGTTTTGCGGTCATGGCTACTTGCATCTTCTTAATTGACTCTAATCGTTTGCTTTTCATAATAATTTTTAGTTTAGAAAACAGCCAGAAGTCACATTGTGCAAACTCTGGCAAATACATGACAACACATCTTATCTTAATGTTTTTTGATAAAAACTATCGTATCGGTAGCAGAAACGATGTGCGCACGAAAGGCAAGCGATTGAGTTGAGAAGATGCAAGTAGCCGTGAACTATACTCACGATAAAGGAGTTCCAGTACTGTTTCAGAAAGTGACAAGAATGATGGGATAATTGTGTTCTAGGCCAGAAGAAGTCTTCTGCGGGGGACTAAATGTCATTTGTATTTTACTGCGATACTTTAAAAAAAAAATTCATCGTACTTTATTTCCACACCTTGTAGGTAGGGCATATATTTACTTTGAACTTTTCGAGTTGATCTCTTGGTCCAATTGCAGACAACATTAATAATTTGGGAGATTCATAGACTCCAGCCGATAGAAGCACTTTTTTGTTTGTTTTTACTGTTTGAATTGATCCACCTTTTTCAAATTCTACACCAATAGCTTTCTTCGACACTGGATCGATCACAATCAAATAACGCAAATGAGTTTAAAAAGGGCTTGATGCAAAAATAAAGTGAGAGACGAGCTTTTGCATTATCCGCTTTTTGTTCTATTCATTCCTTACTGTTATTATTGAATGACAAAACTAGCATCAAGTTGATTTATGAGCAGTTATTTGGTTTTCCAAACACAAAGCTTACCAACATACCTTTACCATTATTCACGAATGAGTTGAGTGAAATGTAAAGGTTTTTTTCTCGTATGAGCGACTGGTTTTAAGAAAGCGGAAGCCACATTCATCTGAATTCCATGTTCATGAAGTAATGACCACGATCAATACCTATAATAAAAGAACATTATAAACATATCTATTTATAGACATCCAAAATTATAACGACTATCGAAACATAACCATTGTTTTACTCAGTTACGCGTCATAACTTGTAGTATTTTGTGCAACACTTTCTCCTAAACGGAACGAAACGGGATTAATCGGACTTTTAGTCAAAGGGAAATGAGGTTGAACTTTACCAGTTGCGTCTTGAATGGAATTCATTCCTTTCAAATCTGTGAGAACTTGTACACCTTCGACAAAGTATTCATTCGTTTTGCTTTTGGCTCCAGGTGGTGCAGGTCCTATGTATATTTCTCCTCCACAGTTGTGTGTCTCATCTAATAATTGACATCACCAAATTTAATAATTTCTATCGTATCTGTAGCTGATTTTTTCCACGTCATTCGTAAATCATTCTTGTTAATAAAAACGTTTTTAACTTATGTCGCAGGCTGGACTGTGTTATGAAATTAATACCCTTTAGCTCATGCACTTTGTTCATCTGATGCCAGCAATGGTTGCTATGACATGATATGACAACAGAGAGTGCAATAAGGAGAACGTGGGGATTATCGATAGAAAATCTAAGTAAAGAACGTTAAAAACATATATACCATCAACCTATATTTCACCCTTAATAATCGCTGCAGTCTGGTAATTACAATCATAATTGACAGAAGGTACGTAATTCCTGTGACGTGAGCAGGTTAGCGAATATGTTTTACCTTGTACACAGTTATCGTCTTGATTATGAAAATTTTCTGATTTCCTATAGAATGATAAAACTTCTTGATAACTTCATCCTGGTAGTATTTTCCCCAACTTGTCAAAATCTTCTTTGTTTCTTCAAACATATAGAACTTCCCCGTCCTAGTTCGTCCTAGTTCCACCTGCCACATTTCCAGCAGCCAGTGTGCACCTCTAGATAAGTCATTAACAAGTACATTAAATGGATCCATAGACACCTAATTCATGAAAATCCATCTATCGAGTCATTTAGCCTGTAGGAGGGTCCAAAGAATAATTAATATATATGGAATGTAGCGTTCTTCATATTGGTTTTTCATTGACGCCATATAGCCAGTGTCACTCGATAAGCTAAGACGAATCCATAAACACCTCGTTCATCAAAATCGATCGAGTTGTCTTATTTTTGTATGTAGAAACTCACAACTCACTCACTCACTCACAAGTGAAGCTAATATAGAGAATTTAAAAAGATTTGAAATAACTTCTATCCAAGCATTCGAATAGTATCATACAGGGTGTTCCATCACGAAAATGACAACAATGCCAGCGGGTTAGGGTAGTTATTCTAAGGAAACAAATATTATATTCGTCACGTTTCGATTCGGCATCGCTCCCGAGATAGAGACGAAATGCCGTGTAATGCTTTTTCAATGTGTATGTGCTTTTATTTCAGATAAAAAAATAAATAGCTCAATAATTGGTCATCAACTAGGTTTTCCTATGCTTTCGTTGTACAATTATATTGTTTTTTGATATTACATTAGCAAAATATATTCATTGTACATAATTCCAATATTTAAAAAAAAAATTGTATTTGATTCTTAAGGATTGTTAAATAAAAATAATTACTTAATATAGTTGTCTAGATCTGTCACTGACGGAAGTAGCTCATCAACGCTCACCAACGGAAGTAGCTCATCAACGGAAGTAGCTCATCAACGCTCACCAACGCTCACCAACGCTACGCTCGATTCGAGCCGAATTTGGCTCTATATTAATTCTGTTGCCAAGATAAAAATTTGAAAACATGTTGTAAAGAAACATTGATGTGTCATCGAGTCTCGAAA
>JAQIWH010002706.1:0-23155 GCA_034695005.1 Cryptops parisi | reverse complement strand
ATTATTATTATTATTATTATTATTTTCAACTTCATCATTGACATTCCATAACGCTTATGTGTCTTTTCAAGTCAATAGGATATAATTAGTGATGGGCAGTAGTTAAACTACTGGTAGTTGAACTACTAGTTAAATTACTTTTACAGTAATTAATGAGTAGTTATAACAGATCTACACAATTTCATCAAAAAAATTTAAATTAAACTATTTGAACTGAATTTGCTTTGATTTGCAGAATTTATCATGTAAATGTGCGTTTTGCACTGAGATCTACACAATTTCATCAAATTTTTTTAAATTAAACTATTAGTTCAAATAGTTTAATTTGAACTATTGTAAAGTAATCTACTTTAGTTAACCAAGTAGTTTAACTACTACCAATGATGTTAATAGATAACTGCTGTAAATTTTTCAGAAATTTGCAGTTCCACTCTAGAGCGTCTTTTTAGTATGGCAGGTCAAATACTTACACCGAAGGTGCAAGATTTGGGACAAATTGTTTGAAAAGATGGTTATTTTGTGTGCATTCTTCTATGCTATGTAAAGCACGAAAGTTGAAACCAACACTAACAATAAATATTAAAAATAATGTTGACTTATTACACTAGCCAGTTACCACAGTGGAGAAGTAATTGAGAAAAAGTACCAATAGTAGTTCCAATTACTCATCTACTTGAAAGTAGTTGGAAAAGTAATTGTAATCACTTTTACAAAATTTTATAGCTAACTAATAGTTAAAAATTACTTTATTTAATAGTTGTTGAATTACTTTTAAAGTAGTTGGTTCACTGATGGATATAATCTACCTGTTAAAAGTTTGGGGTCAAATTTTGTTTTGTACGCTTCGAAATCAAAAAGTACCAAGATGATGAATAAAATTAAAAATCGATATAATAGTAGTAAAAATAAAGCTTGGTGAAAAACAAAACAAAAACCATATCCAATGCGCACAATAAAAATAATTTGAAACGCATTCGAGTGTAGTATTTATTTTTTACTGTTGTTGCCGGGAGCAATTTTGCAAAAGACTTTGAACAGGGTGCAGCAACAGTGAATCACCTGCAGTATAGTCACATCACATATGCTATGCTATGCTGTCAGAGCAAATTTTAAAGCAAGAGTTGGCGGGCTCAAGTACAAAAAGCTCAACCTGTTTGAGCCGCATGCCTGACTCTGAATAGTGACAAAAAAAAAAAACTCTTTCTTTATTTATTCAATTCACCACTCTACCTAGAAGTTATCCAATGGACTTATCATCACTCAACTGATAACCACCAACTTTTGATGAGACTAAAGTTCCACTTTTCATTCACCTGAGATGTCTCATATCACATGGTTCTTACCCGACTAAAATGATGGAATGCTGGACTGTGATATTTTCGCTGTTGGTGTTAAAAGCGTTAATCGACCATGGACAGTGTGGCGAGGTGGGTGGATTTATTGACGAAGGTATGGTCTGGACTTTGACGGGTAGTCCTTACATAGCCAAAATGGACATTATTATAACGGAAAGTGGGGAGTTAACAGTTGAACCTGGGGTTGAAGTGCGATTTCCAATTGGCCTTGGCATCACAGTCAACGGCATTCTCCGAGCACAGGTAAGAGACATGTGTTGATGTGTATAAAAATACAATGTTCTTTACTTTATACTGTACTAGAATATACTGAAAATCGATTACGCTGACCCAATTTCTTCACCAGTTTGTTATTATCTTTGTTTTAATTTATAAATTTAAAAATAAAATATTATTACTCTGTAGTTTACTTCACACATTATGACGCAAAATTTAGCAAATCTCAATATTTATTGTTTTTTTTTTTTTAAGCATTAAATTTAATTGATACTGAAAAGTTTAATTCATGCTGGAAAAGTAAGTTAATATCAAAAATTGTGAAAAACTACTTTTCAAAAAACCAATAAATTTCTGTGGATAAGTTAAAAAGACAGGAAATCAATTACTAGAGTCTAGACACATGACATAATTGTCCTCTAGTTTATATAACTCCTGAAATTTTTATAAATCATAAAAAATAAAATAATAATAATAATAATAATCCGATTGTTCTGTATGTAGTTTACAACTTGACATTATGACTAAGCATTTGACAAACTTTGACATTTGACAGTCTCGGGATCTCAATATTTGGAGTTTTTTAACCTCTTTATTTTAACTTACTCCCAGGTTGAAATGGTTCAACATCTTTTTTAGCTCTTTTTTGGGGTAGGTTTCTGATGACCTAAAGAACTGAAATTTTGAACATAGGCTGGGGTCGTTAAACATTTTGTTGTTGCAAATTTAGACGGATCTGAAAATCTTATTACTTCATAAAAAAAAACATGTTATCTTTTATCACAGATAAACCATGCACGTGTATGGCTAAGACTACATTTTGTTGTTTTATACTAAAATACAAAAAAAAAAATAAATCAATTACTAGACTGACCCAGTTTTTTCACTAGTTTATATTTAACTTCTGCATTTTTTAAGTCATTTTGACATTTTAAGTCATACAAAAATGTCAAAATTTTAATTATTCTACTCAGTGGTATATTTAGGGGAGGACAAAGGGGGCAAAAGCCCCCTCCAGGAACCCAGAAAAATTACAAAAATGTAATATACTTTTGCTTTTCTATATAACCTGTGTTGTCCAAAATAGGTATCCTATTGAAAATAGCTGTTTTAGGTGATATATTAATTAATTTCAATAGTTTCATACATGTAAAATAATTCTGAACCCTCACCCCAATCCTAGGTCTTGCCCCCTCCAAACCGAATTTCTGGATATGCCCCTGATTCTACTACAGGTGAACTGTCACTTCCTGCACATTATGACTTCACTAAACCCTTCATAAAACTTTGCATTGATGGTCTCAATTATTTAGAGTTGTTATATTTGCATCGATAGTTTCAGAAACTCAATTATTTAGAGTTGTTATGGTATAAACTTGACCAATACAAGAAGACTTAATTCACAACTCCTTTTTAATAGTAAAAACGTGATTACAAAAATAATTTCTAACATGATAAAAAAGAAAAATCGTTACGACCACTCCACTATGTGTCATAAAGTCAATACTTTTTATCATAATACTGAGTATTAATATTATCATTAAAGGTGGTGTACTACAGCAACTTTAATACTATAAAATTTAAACTTGTAATGAAACTTAAATGTTTGTAGATTACCCAACCACCAAACACTTTTGGTATCAACCACCAAACACTTATGGTATTTCCCGTTTCCTAAAGTTTGTTTATTCCTACTTTGCAAGTGAGAACAAATTTATTATGTTTCCATCGATTATAAAAAATACTTTCAGAATTAATAAAAAATGGTTTGGTGAATATAATATCTAGTAAATGGATAGTACATAGAGAAAATGACAATGTAAAGTATGAAAATGAGTTGTAATGCAATCATGACACTGTTACTTGATAACTTCTAACTTAAACTAGAGTCGAATTTCCAGGTTTCAAAACCTACTGTCTTTTTTTTTAACAAAGTTTGAATTTGAAAAACTCTATGTACCCTACTTGTACATAATTACCACAGAACATCGCAAATACTGTAACATTACCGGTACATTGATCACATTGTCAACAATTTACTAAAAAAAATATTTTTAGCAAAATAAACAAAACCAAACAAAAACTGCATAGAATTACATAATAATGAAATTTTTTTCTTCTCCCAAATACAGGGTGTTCCAATAAGTATTGGAACAATTTAACTTCGCTGAAAATGCACAACAACTTTTGGGACACCCTGTATAACGAGCATTGGAGAGTTATTATTCTAGTTGTATTTCTTATATCATAGTACTTTTCAATGTATAGTAACAAAATTGCTAATTGCATATACAGAACTCATAAGTTTGAATGGAGGAATCTTGTATCAGATATTTCATCGAAGAAATTCCAATTTGTAGTGTTCAGTGACTTAATCCATGTCTTGTGCAGAACATTTCAAAGCATGGAATTAGATTGTTCCAGGTCTCCTAGCATGGTCAGATTACAGGAATTCAAATATATTACCAATTAGTTTTAGAGTGGGTGTTACAATAATCCAAACTGATTGTACCTCAAGTACTGTACACAAATTTCAGATTTATTAGATCCTCACAAAACCATGTCTATTGGTCTACAGTATTTGATGTTTGGGGTACTCCAACTACCCGATGACATTCTAGTCTATCTCAAAGCTTATAATCTAAAAATATTTTCCCAACGAACAGTAATGAACATTGGAATTAATGGGTTATAGAATAATAAGTTATTGAAGAATTTGTTTTGTAAGTTTAGGTAAGTTTTAAAACCTAACTTTTGTTTTCGCTTACTTTTCAAGGGAACCCCAGAAAAGAGAATAATCTTCACGAGGCAACAAGGGAACTTTTCTACAAACCTGAAGAGTCTTGTTCGGCTAAGCGAAGGCTCATCAATTTTAGAAGGAAAACTTCAAATATTCCACAAAGAAAAATGGCGATCGGTTTGCAGTGGTCCGCAAAAGTAAAACCCATTTTTATATTTTGACATTGCTGAAAGCAATAGTCAAAGCGTCTACACGTAGATCTCAAATTCTACTTTCAGTTACTGGAAAACAGAAGACTACGATGTAATATGTCAGTCTCTGGGCTTTAGCAAAGGTGAATTCTATCAATGGTATTTCAACAAGAATGAAACCGGACAACTATATCTTCCACAACCAGCATGTTTTGGAAACGAAATTAGCATTACGAACTGTCGGAACTGGAATACCAGACAAATGGGAAGTAGCAAATGTGGTAAGTAGACATGATCAGAAAATAAAAGATTGAACCCTATTAGTTGCAGATGACCTAAACCCTTTTAGCTTTAATTCAGATAATCATCCATTCATTGGGATAAAATGCGAGAACCAGCGCAAAAGTAACGACCAGGGTTACTGGAGGGGAATCTGGTTTAACAATGCACGGAGCAGAATGTCCGTATCTGTAACATCAAGTAATATCATCAAGAAAATCGTGAAATCCGAATCGCTGCTACAGTACGTTGACATCTATTATGCTGGTCTGAACCGAACCAACTACGGCACTGCAGCCGTGGACGTGTACAAAGTTCCGCCGCGAATGAAGAATGTCAATATTAAGTGGTCAGCATTCAATGGCGTTAACGCTTCACATGTGAATTCGTCGTTTTTTATCGAGGATAGTGTTATCAGTGAAAACAATGGTGAGAAAAAATGCTGTTTTTGTATCTCGGTTTTTAATTCTTTGGCCATGAGATTAGTAGTTGTATATTTTTTTGTCACTAGGTCATGGGGTATTCATAAACACATCCATGGGCCTGGCGAGTTTGCATAACACTGTTATCGAAAGAAATAAAGGAAATGGGATACATTTCGTTTACCACGTCAACAAATTCATCAGGAAAGACACTTTGGATTTTGCCACCGGTCCAGATTTGGCTTTGAACCAGCCGTATCCTGTTGATATATTGTTCCAGTACAAGAAGAAAAGCAAACAGAACACTTTCAAAAGGGTTAGTTCATGCATGACACAAAAATTCTTGATGATTAACTTTAAACTATAAATGCTAATGAACATAAAACTATGAATGGTTGATAACTATCTCTTTATATAAAACACACTTTCCATAACGCTCCCAGAAAACTTTGCGTCGCCCCAGTTAGCGTTGCATGAGCCGGAGGCGCATTTGCACTGCACATGCACCTCTCGTCGGTCGTGCATTGCATTGCGGGAGAAACAAAGAGCTAGACGTGAGTAGTCGATCGGCACTGGAGTAACCCAACTTTTCCCGATGGACGGTGAATTGAAATAAAGAACGTGAACTTATTTTTTTGACGTTCGTGCTTTTGCACGGGAATGCCATCTAGTAAATCATAATGTTCATTTATGAAATTTTGTAAGCATCATTGAATGGATGTATAGGGTGTGTCACTTGTTATCGGCCCCAGCTTTTCCCTTATAATTCACAAATGAATGGACATAATTCAGTGTATTTGACACTGAAATACTCAGGTGAATGAGAAGCATGAGGATTCTTATGGCAAGTTTTGAAAGTGGTCGCATTAGCATGAAGACAGACATGTCTGCATAAGCTATCTCCATGCTATGCAAGGTTTTTACCAACACATCTTCCATGAGTTTGTAAATCAGTTGGAAGACTGACTCTGTACTGTCTGGTTATCTTTCATATTGTCTTGATGATAATGGTAACCACTTTCAACATTTGCTATGAGATCATCATGCTTCTCATACACCAAGGTATTATCCGTGTCAAATTTCACTGAACTACAACCATTAGTTGAAAGTTATGTTATAAAAAAAAGCAGGGGTTGATAGCGAGTGGAACACCCTGTAAAATTACTTCTAGTAGCATACGAGTTCATATAATCATATATCTATAAAGTTAGGTACAGTGGGATCTCACTTTTCAACGTTGGTTTCACTCTTTCAGTGGTTTTCTGCATGACGCACTTGTCAGCTCATTTTGTTCCATTTTTACTGTCATATATAGCTCTATTGTGCACATAATATACGATAGTAATATAAAAATAAGTTATTCAATTTTTATTTACACGTGAAAAAAATGTTATGTTTCTCTATTTGGTGATTTTTCACTTTCGGGGTTTGGTACTTAACTTGCTGTATGAGCAGGATTTATGTATTTTCTTTTTTTCACACAAAATTTTTTGCATTGTTTGCAGGTCTTACAAGTTTATCCAGATCATGTGCTCTCTTTGCATTTCATTCATATTTACAGCAGCATTGAAAATGCTGGGGAAGTGATTGTGAGAAATGGCGAATACGAGTACGACTATATCTTAACACGATTTCAAATAAGCAATGAAACAATGCCAGCGAGCGTCGCCTCAACTAGAAATATAATGCGTATCGACATATCCTTTGACCGGAGAGCAGAAATCATGATGAAAATGCATATGGATTCGTCGTTGGGTAAGATAATTTAACAACCAAAAAAAATAATTAAATACACTGATTTATTGACTTAGTACTATATTCGATTGACAGGAAAACTGGCCGACTTGGAAATTAAAAACTCCGAAATATCCAAAAATGAACAAAGTGGTGTGTTTGTGGAGTCCATGAGAAGCATGATACACGTCGAAAATTCACGACTAGGTGCCAATGAACTTCATGGGATCAAAATCGCAAATGGAACAGGCGATGTGAATGTCACAAATACGATAGTCATGAATAATCTTCAAGATGGAGTCAATGTAACCTATCTAGGTGGAAGAGTCAATGTATCCGAGTCGAATATCAACAATAATGGTGGCTTTGGAATTGCAGTCTGGATGAACAAAACTTCACAACGAATTGATACATCTCAGAGCACGGTTGTTTCAAAGTCAAAATTTTTTCAAAACAGTGGCATAGCCATTTATGTTGGACATCACTGGTTAAAAGCAACATTCAACATCACCATGAATGAGATATTTCATTGCCGAGACAAAGCGATCGTGCTCGAACCAAATTCCGACGACAAAGCCCCAATAGTCAATGCATTTCTCACCCACAACACATTCTACTCAAATCGTGATGTTTCCATTTTCCTGTCACCAGTTGTCAATGTCAATGGATACATCCGTAACAATTTATTTCGTGATAACTTGAAACCTAGCATCAATGTTAAAAATATGGAGCATGTTCATAATCATTTGCGCTATAAACATGTGGACATTTACATACAGGACAATACTTTTCAGAAGAATAACGGCCAATGGGTGGTGTATCTCGGCCTATTGGAACATTCGCAGCATTCGCTGCAGTTTAGTTATAATACCCTGACTGGCAACCAAGCGACAAACCCATACCCAGATTTGATCGCACGGAGTACAACCGCATCTGTGGTAGGTGTAGCATCGTCTAACGTTGACCTTTATCAAAATCTATTTGACAATCCACTGTCCCAGCATGAACTAGCTGCCTGTTTCACTGGCCGTTACCAGTCTGTTAATGCATCTTTCAATTATTTGGGTCTGAACGACGAGCAAATATTTTCAAGACTCTTTGATTGCAAAGAGAGATACAATTTGGCTTGCATCGAGTATCAGCCTTTCCTAAAAGATTTTGCGTTCGATACCCCTCATGTGTCAGGTGCTCATGAACATACTTATATTCCGTTGTTCAAGAACGGTCAGGAAATTGGTGGCGAGGTAAGAGGAACCTACAGACTGGAATCTGGAACCTATACAGTTGTGAAAGACATTTACGTTCGACCAAAGAGCAGCTTGACGCTATCGGCTGGAGTGATATTACAATTTAACCAATCAGCAGGTATGATGGTGCAAGGAAATCTACGAGTCGAAGGAAGCGAGCAGACAGAAGTGTTGATGACAAGTGCGGAATCTGATATTTCAAACTCAACCGCATCCGTTCGTCTAACTCAAACCCAGGACTTTGGTTTTGTACGAGAAGGATTGCTAGAAGTCCAAATTGAGGATAAATGGGGTACGGTGTGCAATCATGGGTGGCGAATGAATGAGGCCTTCATCGTCTGCAATCAGTTGGGCCATGTTCTTAACCCTAGCGACTGGGAAGCGCATGTTGAATTTCCAGATGCCGAATCAATACGCCCCGACATTGCAATTAGCAATGTTCGGTGTGATGATTCTGACACTGACCTGTTGAACTGTACTTATGAATCTGTGAACGACTTTGAAAACACTTGCAATCATAATGACGATGTTTTCGTCCGTTGCTACAGTCCATCATGGTCAGGACTAAGAATTGGAATGATGGCGGAAAGCATCTCGCTAAACCACTTGAAAATTGAAAATGCAGGCCAATTCGATTATGCTAAGAAACAATTCGCCGCTGGTCTTCAAGTCGACTTACTTCGATACAACTTAAACAACCTGTACATTGTAAATAATATAGACACTGGCATACATGTAACATCGTCAGATGCTTACAGTGGCGAGAAGTCCTTTAACCAACTCACTATAAAAAGTAACGGCCAGCATGGACTGAGAACGCGTGATGTCAACTTTAAAGTTAAAAAATCGTTCATTGCCGATCAAAAATACGGTTTAATGTTTGATCCAAAAATCTCAATGACACAGCGGCAGGACTTAGCACAGTGGATCGATACTAGTTTCTCTGAACGTGTCATCTTTGTGAATTCGAACACAACTATAACGAGGGATAAACTAGCACGAGATACGACCCTATTCATCTACATTCAACCAGAGTCGAACAATGTTGTTTCTGGAGTAATGTTAGAAACAACCAAAGATAACATATTTGGAATTCAAGTGCTTCAACCTATTTGGTGCAACAGTACGGAGGAAGTTCAAATCATGGAACCTAACGAAGATACATGGAACCTGAGAGAGAACTTGAGCGAATTCCCTATAAAGACAACTTTTCCATCAATTTCGATTCAGTACAAGGCTAACGAGCAATACTTTGGAGGAATCATTCTTCATGTAACTGTCATCGAAAATATCAGTAAGTTGATACTTTGTTTAATTTTTAGTGGAGACAATGCATGAATCAGAATTAGCAAAGTTCAAGCAGTTTTGGTTGTGTTACTATAAACTGGAGACTTTATTAACAACAGACTAACCGAATGTTGGTGCCTAAACACATTCAAGACAGTTTTCCAGTCAATTAGAACATCATGATATTCTGATATAAGTTTAAAACAATTGCCCTGGTGGACTTTGATGAATGCTTAATCATTCTTATTACTAGAGTACAAACTTTTAAGTAACTTGACTTGAACGTTGCTTGTCTGTTCGTTTGGTTCAACATCTTTGCGATTTAAATTAATTCACTTTCCATTATCACAGAAAGGTGAAATTTGACTTAGACATAATCAGCGGACATCTGAGTGCCTATTAAATTTTGGTGACATGTCAAATTTTTTTAGAAATTAACATGTGCAGGTCCAGATTTTTCTTGTCTTGTTGACGATATACACCGTAAGAATTTGAGAAACCATGGTTCACAATGAATTCACAAAAATGAATGGATTCATTTTTTGTGAATCCGTCCGAATAAACACTTAACAAAAATATTTTTCATGTGTTTGCTTTGAATACATGTAATTGTAAAATTTAGTTGCAAACAAAAGCACTGTACCCCACCAGTTCAAAACGTTATACCAAAAAAAAAAATAAATTGGTCGATTGCTTGTTTCAAGAATGAATTAACAATGCCAGGGATTGCTGTAATTCCGAATCATTGCATGTCTCTTTAAAATATTCAATTGTAGGATATCATCGAACCATTTTCTTAATCTAGTATTTAATTTTACTTTCTAGAATCAACGAAACTTATCAGCAATGCTCAATCAATCGTAATCGAAAATTCACAAATCCAAGACAATGAAATTGGGTTGTCCTTCGTTCACTATAATGAAGACGTCGATAACGTATGCTCATGGTGCATTAGAAAAAGAAATCAGTCGGTTGAGATAAGCAACTCATCACTTCGAAATAATGCCAATGCAGCAGTTCATATTTCTGTTCCCTTTGCAAACCAATCGCCTTCGAAAGTCTTGAATTCAACCTACTTGTTTGATTCCGTGATGTTGCTTAACAACACGCAGGGAATAGTTATGGAAAGTGATAGATTGTTCAATTCCAGTTTGATATTCAACTGGAAGATCCAGCATTGCAAGTTTCTGAACCTTTCAGCAACCGCAGTGAGTTTGCATTTGCCAAACTTCTCACAAAGAACCTACGGTGCGTCGCACACGATGCAACTTCTCGACAATGAATTCAGGAACAATCATAACTTCACGTTCAACATTGATGGCCATTATGCACACTTGATTATAACTGATAATAAGTTTCTCGAAAACACAAGTCCAACAGGACTGATAACCATTCGAGGAATGGAGAAAAAGATGCAAATACAACGCAACTTAATAGAAACCAATACTGGTCCAAACATGGTCACTTTCCATATGACAAGCCAGACCAGCATTAACAACAATGTCGAAGCAATTTTCAAAAACAACATAATGACAAAAAATGGGATATTGGGAAGAAAGTCGATTCCTAAAAGTTACACGGTCGCTACACGTGGAGTACAAATGCTTAACGTCACGATGAATATCATTGCCGAAAATAACTTTGAATATGAATATCTTTCTGGAATGCAGATCAGCAGTCTGCAGACATATCAAGACGTAACCGGCAACTGGTGGGGGACGACGAATGTCCACGCCATTAAGCGGAGAATATTTGATTTCGAAGATTGCAATAATTTTGCTTTGGCCAAGTTCATTCCTTTTGCCATGTCGAGTTCGTTCGTTAAAATGTCTGGCGAAAACTTTGATTTCGACTTTGACATTGACCGTCTTAGTGGCAGACTGCTCAGGTCAGTGTACTTGGTGAACCGAGGAAAACCGTATGTTATAGAATCGGATCTCACTATCATGCCAGAAGTGTCCCTGACTGCAGAACCTGGTGTCACCTTTGAACTGAACCCTAGCGTGCGCATTCTAGTTCTTGGAACACTCACTCTCCAAGGAACCTATGAAAAACCAATTACTTTCCGTCCACACGTGGATGAAGAAACCAGTGTCATATCAAATCAAACATTAGCGAATGTAAACGTCCGCCTCTGCTTGAACAAGACGTGCAGTAATCATGGTTTTCTGGAACTGTTCAACGATACAAGAAAGACATGGTTACCAGTCTGTGACGATTCGTTCACAGATGCCAATGCAAGAGTTGTGTGCAGAGAACTGTATGGAAGACATTCCACGGCAGACGCTTACCTACAGCACAACAAACGCTACGACATTGACGAGCACTACAAAATGGACACCTCAATTCCAAGGATGTGTTACGGCGACGAAGGTTCTTTCAAGAACTGCCCCATACGCAAGGATCTGTCAGCACTGACTTGCACAGACAAATCTAATTTTGTTTACGTTTATTGTCAGCCCACCGGTTCCAGTTTTCATCGGTGGGCAGGTATCACGTTTTCGGTTCCTGGTCACGAGTATGGAGCTCCGAGAAGTCACTCGCAGTACAATAATGAGATTTTAAACAAAAAATCTGTGCTTTATCGTGTGAATATTATAGGAGGAGGAATGAGATTTGGTAAAAAAACTAGTTGTATTCAAGGAATGTATAAGCATCCATCGTTACAGCATGTGTCCATTACTGATTGTGCACATCATGCCATCACGCTTGTTGCACCAACGGATGACGTTACCATACAACACAGTAGGTATATGACAAATTTTTTATCACCACTACACTCTGTTTCAATTCGACCTTTAAAACACTCCATTCAGCTTATGACTTGATTAGAATATCCTAGTATCGGCATTGTATTTACTTTTTCCTCCATTTCTTTTAGAATTACAAATAATCGAGGAGTTGGACTCAACATGATCAGTCTGCAGAGCATCATTCTCGAGTCCATGATATTTCTCGAGCCAATTCGGGCCGTTTTTCTTCCAAATGACATGTTTGGAATGATCGACATGTGCGATGGTGACAAACTTATCGAGGTGGAAGAACGAGTCTTCCTTTTTTTCAAATACAAGTCGTTTCCAGTCACTTGCGTGAAGACATTCCATGGTGCCAAACATTTGGGATTCCGTCTCTTGGCTTTGAATCTTGCCAACAATTCCCATGGTCATGAGAACTTAAACGTTATCAATGTTTTCGATGGCGATTTCATCCTCGACGAGACACCACGAGCTACCATACAATACACTGCCAATACTCCGCATGCAGCCAGACTCTTCAAACCAAGCAAACCAAACATGAGCGTCCAAATCATTGCTGACGGAGCAAAGGAAATATTTGGCTTCATAGCAGAAATATTTACCCTACCACCTACAGTTCATTTAGGTAACATTTGCACTCAGTTTCATTATTGATACTTCTCAACACCATCTTATATTGGTTTATATTTTAAAACCGTTATTTCAGCTCACGAAAATCAACACATCATCACAGGAAACAGTTTCATGAATAACATGTTGGGAGCTATTCACTATGCATCCATAGGGGAAGTGAATCCCAGAATCGATATTTCGTACAATCACATTCATGGCAACGGAGTCAACGTATCGCAAAATTTCTCCACATCCGAAGCGGCCGTTACTATCGATGTCCAAAATACTCGCGTCTTCAACTTCCTAGTAATGTCTTCCTAACGATTTATATAGTTTAGCTTACAAGCGGTTGCATCCATTAATTGGTATAATTATCCTCAGAACAATGCCCTTGTAAAAAACCAAGGTGGACTCAAGTTATTATCGGGATCGGAAACCAGACCGGCTGGATTGCAAGGCATTGTAGCGAACAATTTGTTTTCGGAAAACTACAACAAGCCTACAATCGACATCGAAGGTCGCCACATAAGCATTTTTCAAGAAGTTACATTCACAAACAACATCGTGACGTCTAACATTGTTCCGTACCTGGAAGTAATCTCACTCAAGAAGGTAGTCACCTTATTCTTGCATCTCAGTTAGAAAGGTATAGGCACCTCTTGGCTTATGGACGTTCAATTAACGTGTACAATAAAATATTGTAAAAGTTCAGGAATACAAAATGCATATAAGAAACAACATCTTGGAACTGAAGTTCTTCATAAACCAAGAGTTTCCTATAATAGCAACATTTAACATTGTTTGTATTTTCTCGTTTAGATTGTCAGTATTTTCAAATCAAACTACTTCACCATGAACATAGGAGTCAATTTGTTATTTGTGCAGTTCAGCGAAAATGTAGTGAAATCATACTCTCACTTCTTTTCGCACGATGTGTATGTCAATAACACATCTTCGCAACCCCAACAATCGTCAACTTTTATAGCCGGCAGCGCTGGACTGATCGTGCATAACTGTATACTGATGAATCCAGCGAATAACTTCGAATTTGTTTGTTCAAGTACAATCAAGTGAGACCATCAAGTTCCGTTTCTTTAACAACACGCACACAAAATATTACTAGTAATTCATCTGTGTAATATTTCTTTGTAGAGGAACTATCAATGCAACGAGTAACTGGTGGGGCTATAATGACAGTAGACCTATTTCAAGTCGAATTTTAGATTCCGAAGATGGTAACGGGAAAATCAATATCATGTACAAGCCATTTTTGCTCGACAACACCTCTTTGGTGGAAGGTGATACTTTGATAAACATAGGTTACCGATGCAGAAAGTCCTCAATTTCTGTAGCGATGACTGACATTGCGTTCTGTTTACTTTAAAGAATACTGTCCACCAGGCTGGAAATACATTAAGAAATCCTGCCATTTGTACGTTGGAGGAACTTTGTCAGCGAGCGAAGCTGCTGAATTCTGCACGGTAAAAATTTCAAACATCTTGTTACGTGACATCCTGTTCATCAATTGTATATAATCAACTTTTTGTTATTCTTTCTATAGAAAAGTGACGCTGTGCTTTCTTATGTGTCTAAAAACAATATCAAAGAACTGGAGCAATTCGTCAGGCAAAAACAGAAGAATTATGATAGTTCGGTTTATATCCGAGTTAAAACGGTGCGATTGCTCGAGACACCTGGATGCTCTGCAATAATCGGAGACGATTTGCAAACTTATTCCTGCGATGAAAAACTGCCTTTTTTATGCGAATGGGGTAAGAAGCAAAACCACATTTGTTGCAAAATTGAAAAAACAAATTGAGGAGTTGGGTGGAAAGACGGTGTAAATCCACTTACGCCGCTATGAATCGTTTCAGACCAGTCTATAGCATAAAGACTTTGGGGTGCCAATAATTGCACTTTTGGGAACAAGAATATGGAACGCGACTATTGTGAATTTTTATTTTTTTGTGATTTCTTTCTTCTTGTCGCTTCATTTCCTGATTGTTTCGCTCGCTCGTTTCACTTCCAAAAACAATGGAAAAGATACCAATCTTTGAAAAAAACAGCAATGCATTTATAAATTAGCATGATATTTGGAATAATGGCAAAATTTGCATTTTTAAATTTGCCTGTAACTTGAGGCCTGTCAACTAAAGTTAACAGATTTTTTTGCAAAACCTGTTCACTTTCCTTCTATAAATACAGTTCACAGGAATTTTTTTTAATCTTAAATTTTGAAGGTGCCAGACGATTTTGCCCTTTTTCTCAAAACTACATTTGTTGAGTTACGCCGTTATTCCACCCAAACTCCTCAATTACAGATATTGATGATAAAATTACACCGGGTGTGTCCTTTACAGGTTACGAACTGGCTGATCATGATTTCTGGGATGCCAAAACAGCAATGTTCATTGCGGGTGGAATCGGAGGATTTTTAATACTTTTCATTGCGATATCCCTTATTTGCATTTGTTATAAGAGAAGAATGAAAAAGGTATGGTTTTTTGAAGCACTTTTTATATACACACACCAATTACATAAATAGGGGACTGGCTGTAATGGAATTGGAATTAAAACTTGATGCTAATGACAAATTTGGCATTTCAGAGAAGCGCTCAGTACACACCAAACCAAGGAAGCAAAAGTGCTAGTAGACCAGTGTCGGTGGCCGACGAAATGACCTATGTTCCGTTTTTATGGGGAGCACGCTCTGTCGATACGAATGGAAGCACAACCACTCCGAGCAATATTTTCGAGATGAAAGAAATCTACGAGCATTCACCAACACCACCTAGGTTAAATTTCGAAAATGAAAATGATGATGATGATGATGATGATGATGAAAAGGACGAAGACAAGAAAAGCATTAGCTCGGATACGGATGAAGATGACGACAGCTCCAACGACAGTATGAAAAAAGGATCGTTGCCCGAATCGCTTCCGCTAGTAGAAACAAACACGTTCGGTAATATTTTTTGTTTATCGTACAGTTTTTGAAAATTTTAACTTGGGCGAAGATATTGATTTTAATTTTTGACTACTTTGATTATACAGGTCGTGTCAAAGTTTTGCCAGAAAAACGATATTTAGAAACCTCACTCGATGATGTGCCAAAGAGACGCTACCTTGAAACGTCGCTTGATAATCTTGACTACTGAATCTAATTTCGACGATCCAACATCAGATTCTCATGTCTGGTGGTCCATTATCACAATTTTAGCAACCAAAGAATGCCATAGTAAAATGCCTTATTTTTTGTAAATATTTAATAAAAGCTTTCATATTTCTATAATAATTATTGTTTCAAGATTTTCCTAAATCAACTGAAACTTAACCCTGCGAATATCGAGGGCCTACTGTATGTAAATAGGTTTTTTCGATGGCGTAAGTTTTCCCCTATGATGTGAACTCTTGAATTTTCCAGCAAAATACAAATGAAAAGCTATTTTGCAGCTGGAATATTTGTACTCATGAATTCTCAGGACAAAAGCTCTAATGAAGTTCTTCACCTGGGTGAACTTTTTGGCAATCTTTCCAGTGATATACGTAAGAAAAGTTACTGTTGCAGGAACATTAGTTAGGTTATTCGCCTGTATGAACACTCCGATGAGCTTCAAAACAGATGCCTAAACAAAGATCTTGTTGCAGGGGTACTTTTGTATGGGTTTTCACCTGTGTGAAGTCTATGATAATTTTTTTTTAGCCTACAGAAGCCCAAGCAAAGTTCTTGTTGAAGGCGGTACATTTGTAATGTTTTTCACCTTTGCGAATTTATTGATGAATTTCCCGGACAGAAGTCTCAATAAACTTCTTTTTACAGATGGAACATTTCAAGGTTTTTCACCTGTGTGGAAAAATTTCAAGACAGAAACCCAAACGAAGTTCTCATTGCAGGTAGTGAATTGGTACGGTTTTTCACCTGTGTGAACTCTGGTCTTTCAAGCAATATGTACAAGAAAAGTTCTTGTTGCAGATGAAACATTTGTACGTAACATTTGTAATTTTCACTTGTATGAACACTTTGATGAAGGTTTCATACAGGTGGTATATTTTATAAGGTTTAACACTTATGTAAACTCTTTGATGAATTTTAAGGACAAGCTGAGCAAAGTTGTTTTTGAAGGTGGAACATTTGTAAGGTTGTTTTTTTTTTCCTGTGTAAAGTTTGATTGCCTTTCAAGCAGACAAAAATCTCATTGCAGGTAGAACATTCATACGGTTTTTCACCTGTGTGAACTCTTTGATGAATTGTTATGACAGAAATCAAAGCAAATTTTGTTTAACATTTGTATTGTTTTTCTTCTGTGTGAACTCAAAATTTCAAGAAGAAATCCAAAAGTTTTTTTGACAGGTCAAACATTTGTAAGGTTCTTCACCTGTGTGAAGTCATTGATGATCTTTCAATCAATATGCATAAGAAAAGTTCTTCTTGCAGGTGGAATGTTTGTACGAGTTTTTCACCTTTGTAAACTTTGATAAATGTTTGGCACAGAAGCCCGAAAAGTTCGTTTGCAAATGTAATATTTGTAAGGTTTTTCACTTGTGTGAACTTTGTGATGATCTTTCAAGCAATGATTTTAATGGATACACCAGAGGCAGGCTTTGGAACAAAACATGACTGATTGAAAAATGATACGACAAGAAGCCAAAAACAATGGGATAAACAAGAATTTTTCATCCAGATAGTAAGGAAAATCTTCGTTGCAAGTGAAACATTTGTACCGTTTTTTACCAGTATGAACATTTGATGAAAACCTGTATGCAACACTTGGTTTTCACCTGTATGATACTATTGATGAAATTTCAACACAGATTATCAAAAGTATCAATACTTATGCGGGTTATTTTTTATATTTCGATCTTTACGACATTGGTATTTATTTATTTTTTGGAAAATAATTGGATTTCAACTCTGCATATGTTTTAATGATGTTTCGGAACCTTTCTTTGCAAATTTCTAATTGTACATAAGAACTTGATTACCTTTATGATGAGTTCAACTGATGAGATCCAGCAACAAATGACGTGTAAGTTATTTCGTTTTCAGTCGTATTTTCTCAGTTTTTCACGCTTCTGAAAGATAATAAACAAGTTCAAAACCACCATAATATATTTTCCAGCATAGTATTCAACAACATACAAGACATTCCCGATTTATGCTGGGTAAAGTGCCTCCTAAACAGCTGCAACGGTTTAGAAGGTACTTTTAAAACAGATTTAGGGTAGATTTAAAACACTTTGTTTTAGTATTATGAATACACTACTACACAGATGAACTTGGGTTTAGAATTGAAGGCTTGCCTAGAATAACGTTGCATGTAACAATTCATAGTTTTGAGTAAATGGCAAAAGAAGTCTTCAGCAACACATTGTCACCTATTAGGTGAACACCAGTTTTGCATAATAATCTCAATATTGAATTTATGTGACATAGGCCTACAACGTTATTCCTGGCAAGCCTTCAATTTATTAGTTGCATAACTACCCTTTCGTCTTTTACCTGTATCTCGAATACATATATTGATAATTTTTGTCATAATAAAACATTGTTTGACAGCAACTCCACGTGAGATGATGTTTTTCATTATTCGTGTTCGTCTGTCAACTATCAAACGGAAGTACAATTGAAAAACAGCCAATAGCAAAACGTTCTATCAAAATATGTAAACAATAATGGCGGGATCTTGAACCCATTACAGTTACAAGCGGTCTTTCAATGTCAATATCAACAGTTTATAAACAATCTGCACCGACCGAATAAGTTTTTACGTTTCTGTGAGGTAAAAAATTGTACATTTATTTAATAATTCAATCACTAATACAAAAAATAAGCCAAGCTTTGTATGGTGTTTGTATCGTTAGTGGAGAGTGAAACTTACAAAGATATACTTTTGTATATCTGCTACTTTTGTAAACTTGATATAACTTATTACTGCTGTATATTAATCTTGAACGCTATAAAATACTAATAAATGAATAGTGTAAATAAATAACACTAATATTTTTTTATCCCTAACTATGTAATTATGCTATAGTTATTTACATTAACAATATTTATTTTCCCAACATTCTTTTGAATTTAAAGTAACACAGATCAACTATACTCTAAACAAACACAATAGTGTGAAGTTTTAGCGTATAATCATTGTGTTACAATCTAAAAGCATGAATTAATCAAACATTTTTTTCTCCAACCAGTTCAAGTCCAGCAAAAAAATGGACGAATGGAAAGATGTCACAGTTTCATCAAACCACAAAAGCACATTTTCGTTCGACGAGTCGGAAAAACTTTTCTACGTCACCATTGAGCAATGGATGTTGTCGCCCACCAAAGAGAAAACGGAAGCTTTGGTAAAATCATTGACGATTTTTCCACGACTGTTATTATTTAAAAAATATAATTAATATTTTTAGAATGCTATACTCATTAATAGACAAACTCGCCCGTGCATGTGTCGACAGCATGTAGACTAGTGTGTTTATCGATTGAAAATCATGTGCACATTATCAGTAATGAATTGACAACGCACCAATCGTTGAGTATGGGTATGATTTATTTATTTTTGATTCAATGTATTACAACTGATAATGAATACCTAACGATTCCTACAAATATTTGATGAAGTATTATTATTAGGGCCCGGATGTTTATGCATTTGCATAGATGCATACCTATGCAATTGCATATTTTGGGTACTTTTTCAAATCGATGCATATTTTAGTCACTTTTCTAATAAATGCATATTTCTGTGATTTTTATGTTTTATTGCATATTTACAAGATTTTTGGGAGCTATTTTCATAACAAAGTAAATTTATATAACAATTAGGGAGACCTAATCTAACCTGGTAACCTGTCACCAAGACCTACCCCCTCATTCGTTCTTCATTTGCTTTTGTTTCCTCGCCATTTTTTAACAAAAAAAAACCGTGGTGAGACATCTCAAGCAGAAAACTGCCAATTTATTGGTACTGTTTTTTACCATAGACGTATAAGAAATGGGAAAAATCAAAGTAGGAAATAGTGAGAAGTCAAAGTTTGTTGAAGAGTATCTTAACCAAGTTTTAAGCAGTGATAAATGTTGCCCATGTGGAAAACAAGTTACAGTGACAAAAATGCCATGCCATTTCGATATGTTTGTATTTTTTTACAAAGTAAATAAATGTACGATAACAAATTAAATTAAACGTTTTTTTTTAAAATTAAATTTATAACCTCTATTGTGTAATAGTGTTTTTAAAATAAATGCATATTAATGCGTATTTTGGTACTTTTACGTGCATAAATGGATGCATATTTCAGGCTTTATAATTGCATAAACATCCGGGTCCTAATCATCATACTCAGTTGGCCCCAAAACACTGTTTAAAGTTTTTTATCCATTGTTTATAATGGATAAAACTCTTTATGCGAGATCATCTTGCCCAAGTCAAAAAATCACATACTGTACATCTAAACACTCATGATGTGGCAAAACTTCAATTTTTGTAACTTTGTTCTTGTCTTATATTATAACAAGCATCTGAATACTTTTTGAAAATTTCTCGTCACATAGTAGCAAAATCACATATAACAAGAATGTTGCATTAGTCGAGGACTTCCTCTAAGTCCCCCCCCCCCTCCCCCGAGAAGATGAATCAACAAAACATTATTATGATTTGACATATAAAAAAATAAACAGTGATATTGTTTCCTGCAGATCATAGTCTACTTATCAATCGAATCATCAAGATTAAATTGATAATTTTTTTACAACTGATGTAGGGTTCTCAACCACAAACATTGATAACAACACTGATCAACACCAACGTGTATAAGTCGGTAGAGAAAAAATATCTTTAAAACAAGCACATACCAAGCGTATGCGCGCATAAAAAAATACCACACCAACACAGATAAAAATTGTCCATCAAATCGTCAGGCTTACCTTTGCAGGGAAGTAATTTCCGTTCTTTAGGTGTTTTGCTTTTACTTGAACTAGATTTTGGTTTACTATCACTGGCCCCACTCACTGCAGATCCTTTCTTGGAACCACCACTCGCAGTCGGTAACGGTGGAGGGAGAGGCGGAGGTTGCTGCGGCGAAGGAATATCCCGTTTGTCCATTGGTACACTAGAGTTATTGGTAATCCCAACGTTGTTCCCGACATTGGAGTTGGAACGTTTCATCACCATGTTGGGTGAAATCCGCTCTACGCGAACAACGGGAGCCATGGAATGGTTCCGTTTAGATTTGTTCTCATGCTTGGCATGCGACTTGGTCGAAGACGACGAACCCACAGAGTGTTTGGGAGATGGAACTGTAGGAACACCGTTGCCACCTTTGGTCTGTTTCGCAGGCGACAACTGGTTAGAAGGCAGGTCCTGAGAAGAAACAGTTTTCGACTGCTTTTCCACTTTTTCGGACTTTGGAGGTGACACACCACCATGCCTCAATTCTGAAAAAGTAAAGTAATAAAAAATAAATAACAAAAAAAAATAATCAATGTGACAGTGGTTGTTAATTGAACGCCCGTCATTCATAAAACTTATCAAAATTGAAGGATTCCGAAGAACATAGTGATAAGCCACACTTTTCAGGAGAGCCCATTTTTCCGATGGAAACTCTATAGCATCCCAATACTGAGCGACAAGATTATTTTCTATATCATGCTGCCATTTTCTGGAAAATCCAGGAATGGAATAAAGTAACCGACTTAGAAACCGTACTTTTAAAGTTGATGTAAAAGTATCATTTTTGTAAAAAATAAAAAGTGTGGTTTATTATCACTATATTGCCCCGAGCCCTTCAATTGAGGGGAGTTGGGTGGAATAACGGTATAACTCAAAAAAATGTAGTTTTGAGAAAAAAAGGCAAAAACTTCGAGCACCTTCAAAATTTAAGATAAAAATGATTCCTGTCAACTGTAATATTTATAGAAGCAAAATGAAAAAGTTTTGCAAAAAATCTGTTAACTTTTTAGTTGACATGCCTCGAGTTACAGGTCAATTTAAACTGCAGTTATGCCGTTATTCCAAATATTATGCTAATTTATAAATGCATTTACACCGTTTTTCCAAAGATCAGAATCTTTATCATTGTTTTGGAAGTGAAAAGAGCAAGTGCAACAACCAGGAAGTGACAAGACGAAAAGAAAGAAATCATAAAACAATTTCAGATTTACAATAGTCACGTTCCATATTCTTGCTACAAAAAGTCTGAAAGTGCAAATTATAAGCAACCCAATGTCTATAGACCGATCTAAAACTATTCAACATTTTTAAGAAAAACGAGCAAGTGGATTTACACCGTTTTTCCACCCTACTCAATTGTTCTCCGATACTATAACGCCAACAGTTTGCTGAAAATGTAATTCAAACATAACCAAATAATTTCATAGTGGACGTTATAGCAAAAACACGCACAGTACATAATGTACTGTACATTATTATCAAGAACATTACACAATTAATTAGTAATACTAATAACTTTGTAATAAATCAGTAATAAATTCAAAAATCGTACACTGTAAAAGTATCCTGCAAATAATTACTTTCTAATCAAAATTCTGGATATGTACCATAAGATGATACAACAAAAGATTACCCTCCCCCCTCAAAAAACAAAAACAAACTACTTCACGATTAAGACTCAATCACACTATTTTAAGTAATTTGTGGCATCAATTAGTCTTGACCTTCGTAAAAATATGCCACGACACATTTTCAATAGCTGAAACCAGATTGCATATCTGGCAAAAAACTAATGTAAAAAAAAATCATACATTAAAACAGTTGCAAATACGAACTTCATTCTTCCCGGAAAATAAGTCGCATCAAAAGTGTCATCCTTTGATAAGTTGTAAATTGAAAGTAAGTTACGAAGTCTACAACAACTTGTGCACACTATGATACAAAATTTCCTGAATTTCTAATTCATCAGGAAGCAAACACTGGCAAAGATAGCAACAGTACCAAAAATTTATCCTTGATAATCAGGAAAATAAATATGAAAATTCAGACAATTTAAAAAATGTGATTGATCAAAATTATCTTTATATATATATATTTCTCTTAGGTATGCACTACATTCTAAATCCATGCAGGTTCACTATAGCAACCAGGGTAAACAATGGTATTCATGAGAAACATGCGCCATCGCTAAGTGGTGCATGTTTACATAGCTAAGACATGGCAGCGCATGTTAACTCTGCGGCAACATACGTCGCCAGTAGGTGGCGTAGTTACACCAGGGCAATCATCTATACTCTATCCCAAATTAGCTGGCACAGAATTGGAATTGGAGGCAGCGAGATGAATCAGCCAATGGTTGACGAG
>JAQIWH010002705.1:0-23157 GCA_034695005.1 Cryptops parisi | reverse complement strand
AAGTCTGAGGGCCAAATGACATAGCTGTAAAAGCCAGTCGGTGCCCTCGTTAAACCCCAAATACCTACCTACCTCCACTTCACCCTCATCCATTAGAGTAATCTCCCACTTAGTGCTGCTGATTTAAAACGCGAGTGTAAACCAAAAAACCGGTTTTAAAAGTGCAGTCGAAGTGTCCTAGGTTATGATCCGTTAGCTTTGCAGCTATTCTGCCTTCAAGCCAACTCTTTCAAATTTAGTAAAAAAATAAAATAAAACTAAATACAAGAACGTTTCTTAACTATATATAATTATCAAACGTGTTTAATACAAATATATTTACTGTATTTTGCACGTGATATTTTTACTTATTTGATAGATCGCAAAGTGAACATCCTAAAATTTTACATTAACTTGAATTTTATTTGAACTTTTTAAGGCACTCTAGCAAGTGGACTGTTACTGTTTAAAGTCATGTTGTTATGGTGACAAATGTTTTCACTCTAACCAATATTAGTTTTATGCAGTGACGAGAGATTCAAACATCGTAGCATAATGTTATTGAGTGGCTACTACTAAGACACCTTCATTTAATAACAATCGACATAACCACTCAATGACAAAACGTTGGACTTCGAATCTCCATATTTTGGAATTGACAGTTAAAAATGTACTAACATTCACAGCGGAACGTCGTGTAGAAATTGCTTATTAATCGACGTTCCGATGTTTTTACCTAACCTAGTGTCTATGGGTTTAGATACCAGGTGAGGTTAGTTAGAAAATACAATTAAAGAAATCCGATGTTTTTACCTAAAATGCGGTTAAAAAATTGCATTTACCTTAACATTATTTTACCTACTAAAGTAAAAGCAATCCTAAGGAACTCCCCCCTAATGCTCAAGATGGGACAGTTACGCCCTCACTGGTCGATGATGTCATTAGTAAAGTTTATTTCCAGGAGTTCCTCGACCATGGTAAAAGTTAACCCGTTCTTTTTTCAAGCAAATTAAAACTTCATATGGTGTAATGGTTCACCTTGAACCTAATTGAACGCAATACAATTACCGTAATTTATATGAGAAGAAAAGGCATAATCATGTCTTACCATCATGTGTGTGTTGCAGGTATATCCTATCCTTGGCTCTCGGTCATTTCTTAAATTCACTGACTTCAGGTGTGGATGACTGGAGACTTAAAAAAGTACATAGTACATACTTCCTGACGAGAGATGAAATTATGGTAAAACCTCTTTAAGTACAGTTTTAAAGCTGAATGATTTGAGTTTAACTTGAAATTAGTCACATGTTAAAAAATTTAAATACATATATTATTAAAATGTTAAATTATTTAAAAACGTTAACTTTATCTTTAAAAAAAACTGAGGATTTGATTTTAAAACTAAAAAAAAAAAAAATAATCATCCAGACCTTTCCTGTTTTGAGCCCGCCAGCAATTCAGTGCTTCTTGGTTATGGGTATTTTTTTTTGCAGGTTAGGTTAGGAAAAGAAAACGAATTAATACGTTTTTATTTTTCCGCTAACCTATAACCAAGTAGCACTGAATTACTGGCTGGTCCAAAATAGCAAATCGCAAAACAGTATTTTCTCTTTAAATTCTTTCATTTAATGCCGGCATAAAATATATGTTAGTGACAACTTCAAAATTCCCCAAAAACGTTTAAATCATATTGGGAGAAAAATACGCATCTGAGCTGTGTAGTTTGTTGTTTTCACTTTTTGACGAAAAATCGGCACTGGTCGTCATGTGACCTTTGTGAATAAAATACAAAACAAAAATATACGGTGAAAAAGGAAAACGACCAAAAGATGTATAATTTTGCTTCTATAAATATACACTTTTTAGGATTGTTTTTCAATCTTAAATTTGAAGGTGCCCCCATTTTTCTTAAAACTACATTTTTTGGAGTTACGCCGTTATTCCACCAAAATTCATGACTAAATAAAGCGCTACCCAAAAAACGCTTTGCAATCGACTGGTTGAGTGTATATTCCCATGTTTTAATCTTTGATTAAGTTAAGTAGCTCTTTTAAAAATGTGAAACTAAAAATTTGGAAACTAGATTTACCTAGAAACGTGTTTATTTCATCTTCGTTTTTTGTTTTCTTTTTCTGAGCATAACACGACGTCAATCACTAAGCATTAGGCAAAAGCCTTCTTTTTGTCGTTCTCGGCATCCTTGAATATCTGCTTCGGAGGATGTTCGAGAACTTTATCGATCAGTCCAAAGTCGATGGCTTCGACTGGACTAAGAAATCGATCTCGTTCCATGTTGGATTCTTTAACAAACGAAATGACAAAACGGTTACGTGTTTTTCATATCATTGTAATAAAAATTAAATTATCTTAAAAAAACAAAAAAAAATACCAATTTTTTCCAATGGTTGCGACGTATGCCGGACATACAGATTATTGATCTGTTTCTTCAGCTTCAAAATTTCTTCCGCCTGAATTTGAATATCTGTTGCTTGACCCTGCCCACGAACGAAAAACAAAATGGGAAATCATTTGGTTTTTCCAAACTGAACAAAAACGAGTATCGTATTTTTGCGAATATAACAAGAGTCTTATACAAGATTTTACACAAGGTGCTCGACTCATCATACCCTCACACCCAACTAACTTCACCAGTGAAACTAATATAAAACCTATAAATAAAATGAAATACAAAACCGAAAAACAAATTACCGTTGCATGACCGGAAGGTTGGTGAATCATGATTCGAGCGTTGGGAAGCGAGTGTCGCATACCAGAACTACCAGCGCAAAGCAACAAGCTTGCCATACTACACGCTTGGCCTACGCACCAAGTCGAAATTGGGGGTAAAACGTATTGCATCGTGTCGTAAATGCCCAAGCCCGCAGTGACCGATCCTCCTGGACTGTTGATATACATATGGATAGGCTTCTTGCTGCTTTCCGACTGCAAAAACAAAAGCTGCGCCACGACGAGACTTGCCAGATCGTCCGTCACCTGCAAAGAAAATTCTAACCATGTGACATTCCAACTACAATCTGAGCGGGTGTTGGATCACTAGATTTTGGGAACAACTTACTGTAGTCCATCTTCAATATCGTTGCATTGCAGACAAAATTCGTCAATTTGGTTGTTTTTTTTTCGACAGTTAAAGACGATTTTATGTATACCGACTTGCTACCTTGCCAGTCCGACACGTCTGTTAATCTGACACTCGGCAGGTCGATACATGAAACTGTCTTGCAAAAAAAGTTGACGAGTTTCGTGTACAGTGCAATGATATTGAAGATGGATTTAAACTGACTGCTGTTTCACAAATTTTGGTACTTTATACAGTACCCTATTTTTGTGTGATTGGATTTGCTAAGTCGGCAATGATTTGTGTTTCCAAAATCCAGTATTGCGACACCCGCCGGTAACGATATACGTCGAATTCCACCGTTCTTATTCTAACATAAAAATTAAGAATACGAAAGTATCCACTACTTACTGGTCCCATTACACAAATTATTCTTTCTTTTAGTAAACGTGAATAAATATCGTACGCTCGTTCACCTCGACCAGTCTGTTCGATAACAATCGGTACTAATGGCGATCGAAGAACCTTGCTTCCATGAAAGAAGCGTGTTGACATAACGTGCAGACATTTTCTACTCAACTAAACAAGAAAAACAAAAATTATCACAATTATGAATCAGTATACAGGGTGCTCCTAACACCCTGAGCGGCACCTGCAAAAAAGTTTTTTGATTTCGATGTGACAGACCTATAAACATACAAACATGCAGACCAAGCGAATAATTACGTTGATATACCAGATGAATGAATTTTATAAAACAAAATTCTTCACAGACTTGTTGAGCTAAAGCTTCATTCAACAGTTCCATCATTTTAAATAAAATGGATTTTTGTACTGATCATCATATTCTATTTATATAGTCTGCAACGCACTTATGCTTATATCATGTATTCGTAAGAATATTTTTTGTTTAGTATACTCAATTCAGTAATAAAATTTTTATAACTTTTTTTTTTCAATCAATTATCAAGAATTATCTCGATTGATCCGGATAATCAACGTCCTAGTTAATTATTAATTTTAACATGCCATATTAGATATTGTAAACATTTTTTTTCACTCCGATTAAAAGTATTAACATTGATAATTACCATAGAAATTTTATAATTCATTTTGACGTCAAGTTATTTAGATATAGCTGTATGAAACTCCAGCGACATGGATCGTATATTTACGAATCGAAACATCGGCCATAAATATCACGTGATCCGTTGATTTCTGCTAGGAACTCGTAATCGATAGCAACGATATATCGCATACTATCGGCGGCAATTTCAAACAATGAAAATGACATGCAAGATAATGAAACACATTAAAAAATGCTTTTAAAGAATAGTTTATGCGATCTTAAAAGTTATTCGATTTAAATGAGTTTTGAAAACTTCCATTTTCGAGTTTAGCAATTTTCGATTCGATTTATGCGAATTTTGTTACAATGAACTTGTGGTTATGCAGATTATGATATGCGACTTTTCGTCCATTGGAATATACGGTAACAAAACATGTTATTTCATATTTTGCCAAAAGATTCTATAAATTGCCAGTAACAAATTGGTATAAATTTAACTTGAGTTTAGTTAAGATTCATTAAAAAAATAAACATTGATTTATATTATATTCCGAAATAATAATAATAATAACAACTGCATTTGACATCAACCTTGTCCTCCGTTGCCTTCGTTTCTTTCTCAAAAATCAAAATCTGGACAAAACAAATTCAATGGTTATCCATAAACACTACATGCGTTTAATTACAAGTTGAGAACAAGGCTTACAATGAATCTAGTAACAACATAAAAGCGACTTGATATAAGTTTAATAATTCTACTAACAAAAATATTTTTGTCTTTTATTATAAATAAACTTTGGTTCAACAATTGATTACGGAAAATAAAATAATGTTAGCCTTTGGTTTGTCATTTGCTCGACACTTGACTAGTTAAATCGTTCTCACAAATATGACTTTTGAGCTGTAACATGGCGAATACATAGAAACTTGAAAAGAAAAAGAAAATTAGCTCATGATTCGACTTGCAAAAAAAAAATTGTATATATATAGGTTAATAATATGACATATAACAAGACATAATTCTGTTTCAACAAAACAACAACAAATTATTTACAGATCTTCCCGCTTCGTAAAAATTGCTCCTCAGAATAATCATGGTAGACCAACGCTAACTATCACTTTTCAGAATCGATTGATGACATCTCGTTATAAACGTGCGAGCACTGATTGCGATATATAAAATATACTATGTAACAAAGCAATGCTTTTTTTTTTGGATCAACTCTGCAAAAAAAAATAATAATAATAATAAAATCTTTACAAAGATTAAATTCCTACATATTTTTTTTTTCGTGATCGTACAAATTCATTGGTATTCGTTCAAATTCAATTCACTTTTTTTTTACACCGGCGTGTAATTGCCTCTCGGTGTGTAGACCCACTGTCCCGTGGAAAGGCGACGTTTCAACTCCTGCATCAGCAGCCGTTTCTCTTTCTCCGTCTTCATGATGCTCTTGTTTTCCTGAGCTCGCCGCGCTAAATAAGGCAGAACTTCGAGGACGGGACCGTAAGGCACGTATTTGTACACGGAGTAGCCAGCTTGTCCTACGAAACGACAAGCGGACATTTCAATCGAGGGAAATGAGTGGAATGACATTTTAGACACCTGATGTATTACTTACCTAACGGAAAACTGATTTGGTCACACATTCCAAACAGCTGTCCAAAACAAACCACACGATCTTGAGGTCCAATGCCCAACTCTTTCATTCTGTGAAATTTTTTAAAACAGTGTTTCTATGATGTTCATCCAAAAAACAATGTTCTCATAATCCTAATCGTTCTCTTCTCAACAAATGTTCCCATGACAACAAGTAAAAAAAAATACAAATCAATAAAAATAAGTTGGTCTTACTTTGTGACGGTGAAGCGAACTGTATCTTCATTATGCGTTGCCATCATGATGGCGATGCGTTTATTATTCTTTTGTTCTTTGATACGATGCAAGCATTCCAAGACTGTCTTTTCGTACATTTCGTTGGTGCTCTCGTAACTAGGATTTATCGGGTCTTCGTATCCGAGGGTGGCTGCTCGTTCCCGTTCCTAACACCAACAACAAATTTTTTAACGTTATCGAATAAGTAAAACTGGATATTAACGCATTGCTAATGTGCAGGGTGTCCACCATGAAACGTCAACATTCGGAAAGTCCCATTATTTTTTCATATTAGGTTACACAAATGTGATGCTTAGTGGAACGAAAAGCAAAACCTCAAAGTTGATGCGAGAATTTTTAGTGCATTGCAGAGCCACAGTGGCGCTGCAGTCACTTTTCAAAATGGCCACTGAGCACGTGTGTGGTATGCAGAAAACAAATGCAGGTCACGCACTGTTGCCACCTTTTCGAAAGGGTTCACCCGGACTAAATATTGATAATAAATCGATATTTTGATAAAATAATTGATATATCGGTTTTGGACAAATCAGATTATAAACTGTTTTTAACAATCTTGCGTAGTTGTGACACTCAAATCGTGTCTTTTAGAACCCCGCACCAAGGTGCCCTTGCAAAAAAAGTGAGTCATTTAAAGTGCTGTTCATGTTGTTGTTGCTACACGTAATCGAATGTTGCGGAGTAACATGAGATAAAATGATGAATTTCGTGATGAACACAAGAAAAATTTCCCGTTTTTCATTTTTGACGGGTTTTTAACTAGCCATTTTCATATTAGTTATGGTTATCTACGTATTTTACCTTCAAACTTACGTGATTAAAATTTTGACATCTCATGGTAAAGACCCTGTATTGCTTTCATATAAAAAACATTCCATCGACAACTAACCTGTTCCATGTAAGCACCACGAACGAGTTTTGCAGCAAAGTAGAAATTCTGTCGTTTAGCTTGCTCTATGTCTAATAAGACATTAGTGTAAGCTTCCTGTTAAAAAAAAAATAGCCCAACATTAATTAACGCCATTAACTAAAACTATAGTACATAATACATTAATCGAAACTCACCTTTAAATAGCACTGGTATGTGTTGAAAATGTAAGCCTTTTCACCGTTGTATTTTCGCATCAGTTCCATTGCAATTCTACTAATCGCCGGTTGGAAATAGCTTTGTTCCGCATCGATCATCACACGCACATCCTTTTCTTGAGCTCTCTAACAAACGATTAAATTCATAATTGCATATTAATTATAGTACTATAACAGCAACTCTACTTATTCATGCAGATTTTTAGCGTTTTCTTTTACGAAAGCAATTTATTTTAGCAATTTACTTTAACTATGGTATGAATACGCCTCATCATGTTTTTGAACATTTCTTCTTCCTCTTCGGTTAAAGCTGAAATTATTCGTTCCACTTTTCCAGTCTGAAACACAAACATTTTGAATCTTAAATCTATAAAGTCTCTTTATAGAGGCTAATAAATAAATAAATAAATAAATAAACATCATACCAACCTTTATATTTGGTACTTTGAACAAATCGGACATCAATATGTTGGAATCGATTAACCCACTCCACGAAAACAAATGAATCAATCTACAAAACAAAAATCAACGACATGAATATACCGGGTGTCTCATAATTCATCACCCCATTTGTTTTGTATTGTAGCTCTTATTTTTATTTCATTTTCTTTCACATTATATTAAAAGACAACCAAAAAAAATGTCACCCGACTCACTTTTCATTAATTTGTGTACGTTTTCACAAAAAAAAACAGCATAATTTGGTTTAACCATTACTATACTCTTTAAATTAGCTTCACTTGTGAGTTGTTTCTACTATAAAAAACAGAACGCTTCCATGGATTTTGATGAACGAGTGTGTCTATGGATTCGTCTTAGTCAATCGAGTGACACCGACTACATGGCGTCAATGAAATTATGGGACTTACACACTACTTATTTTTTAAAAACCGCATACCCTTTTTGGTCGTAGGTCATCTGCGACAACCATTTCTGAACTTCTGGGATGTCGGTCGATATGTGTTTCTCGTGGAAACGCTTCACGAAAAACTCGGGTTCGACGTTTTGGAGAATCACGTTGCCGTGAAGACCCGTCACCTCTTCGAAGTATTTTCTTGTCCTTGCGATCGTTTCTGACAACTGCATCTATAATCAAAACCACACAAAAGTTATTACTAAAGCTATTTTAAAGCAGTTATTAACGTTCTTAAACCAAGAATTGCACGTATTTGTAAAAATAAATAAATAAGTACGCACTAGTAATTGTGGTCTACCCAGCGCTGTTAACTTAATTGCAGCAAAACCAGTGCGATTGGTGACTCCTATATAAAAACAAACACAAAACCAAGTTAGTAATTGGTGTTTGTTATTTTCCTTTTTTTGTTTGTTTGTTGCGACTAAAAGTGTAATCTGATCATATGTAAAAAATAACAACTTGAATAATAAATACCCGAAACTGCATCGATGCTGTGCAAGAAAATGTCCATGTTCCTCTCGCACTGAGCTTCATTCATGTAAAAATACGTTCTTGCGGAAGTGACTTTTTGTCTCCGGTCGGCAAACTTTCGAGACGGTTGATACTTTATCATATCATCTAAACAATTTCACAGCATCAGTGGTCAATTTCCTACATGATTAGCAAGTCATGAAACATACAATTTACTATATCTTCAAAACCGTCATGTGCAACACTAACCGTGGGGTTCGGTGTCATGGGCAGCAGAAACACACGATCTGTGAATAGACAAAACGCAAAAAAATAATCAAACATTTACGAACTTTTCTTTTTTTGAAGTAGTATTAATTATTGATTCTAAAAATTTAAAATATCGAAAGATTTTGCATCTAAAGTTCAAAACCTTCAAAAAAAATTCAAAAACTTCAAAAACATCAAAAATATTCAAAATAGTTCAAAAACATAAAAAAAGTTCAAAAACACTAATAAACATCAAAACCTTAAAAAAATAATCCAAACCTTCAAAAAAAGTTCAAAAACATCAAAAAAGTTAGGAAATGTTAATTGAAAAAAAAAAACGATGTTCCTAAAAAGTCAATTCAAAATTTTAACCACAAATGCTACGTATCAAAACAATCGACCCATATAAACATGGGTTCGGAATTGCTTCCATCAGCATGATTGCATAGGCCTATTATTATCTCGATCTGCAACTATGCCAATTGAGTATGCATTTCCATACCCACGTTGAATATTTGCTTTGATGCGTTGCATGTGGTTAAAGTTTGACTAAAACTTTCAGGAACACCCTGTATATTTTAAAGAAAAAAAAACTAGTTGACAGTATTTTAAAGCAAATTAAAATATCATTGAAAAAAAAAAGAATAACATTGACAAGTTCCAATGGATTGAGATCAGGTGATGCGGGAAGCGGAAATTAATACAATGGATTACATAATCATAATAAAAAGCTCATTGTCACGTTTTATGACCGTAAGGATCGAAACTGTATTGTAATAATAATACACGTAATAATAATAAGACTAATCCCGTAACAACCAGATTTCAAACTAAGGATCGTTAGTAATCAGTAAAACATTATAATCCGTAACTTATTGGAGACTCAAATCTGAAATACAGGAGGGTGTTCATGAAAATTGCACATGAATTTTGACAAAGGAAAAAATTCATATAAACATGAGTCTGAAAATGCCTTCGGAGATAACACAGGGTGAAATCATATCATTTCTTTTATTCGTTTCTTGGCTCATAAACTATAATTTAAATTATTTTTAAGTGTATATGAAACCATCGTCTGATCATTAAACATCAACCTTTAAGCAGACAGCAAAATAAAATCGATGTTTTTAGATTATGAGCGATAAAAAAAACCACCGCATTAAACAGTATCACCCAATAAAACACCAATTAAAAACCAATAAATAATCTTTCGTACATGAATGAAAATCAAATGATCAAACATTGTCCAGCCAACAATAATTAAAAAATTTTAATAACACTTACTCCATTTCAACTTTGGCCGCTTCTTCGGGTGAAATGTCCTCTTCCACGCTGTAATCCAAAATGGCTTTAACTCCAAACTGGCTCATGCGATCCAGGATGGGCCTTATGGACTTTTCGTTTTCTCCAGCCACGAAATGACCATAGACTGTACCCTTCATTATCAATGAGAATAACGTTTTTCCGAGAACCTTTTCGCCTAGCTTCATCAACTGTAATGAGAAAAAAACAACAAGTACATTAAAAAAAATATATATATTTTAAGAACATGCTTTAGATATACAGGTTGGACCTCACTTATCCGGAATACTTAGGACCAAATAGTACCAAGGGTGGCGGTTTAAAGAGGTTCGACTGTAATATAAAGCGTGTAAAAAAAGAAAGGGTGACACCATGGGTGCATTCACTTTGGACCATTTTAACGCAAAAACCATCCAAAGATAGTCGATAACTCTTTGTAACTTAAATAGACCCATGTTATCAATGATCTCTATAGACGTTTATAAGCGCTTTTTAGCGCAAAAAACGTGCAAAGTGAATGCGCCCCACGAGTTCCTGCATTGGGCGACACCAATGCTATAGTTGAACTACTGTCTATAGCTGCAATTTTGGTGTCTACCACTAATTCGTAAATTCAATCAATTTTTTCATTATTATTTTAATTTCTATCAGTAATCATGTCAAGCCAGATAAGTCATAAAAAAAAAATTGTTCGACATTCTTTATAATAAAGTTTACTCAGTGTCAAAGAACAGATAAATTGCTATTGCAGCAGACATTATGGTATGTAGCACACAAAGTAATCCAAGGTCAATGTCAGGAAGATTTTGTTACTATGATAAGAAAAAAAAACATGATAAAAAATATTGAATCAATGATAAAGTTTCTTCAAACATTTCATATTGAAAAGAATGTTGAAATTAAATTATTACAAAAAAACATAACAAAAATAAATCACATGATATGAATATTGAACTTTTTTATACCACAAATGTAATCACATGATAAAAAAACATCATAAGATAAAATAAAATTATTTCTCCTATTACCAACTGGTTTCATTTTTTATTCCGAAAGTAAAATTGTTATCAATTTCCTGGTTGGCAACTATACAAACGTAAAGTACAATTCAAAGTACTGTAGATGATGAATTGCGACATTTTTTCACTGTTGGTGAACCATAGACATCAACAAAATTCTAGGTAATGATAAATGCCAATTAGATAACCTATGTTTCAGTATACATAATTAAAATTAAAATGTCGACCATTACGAAAAAAGTGGTTCATCAACGCAACACTAACGATGCCTATTATACATAATATAAAACCCTTCCCATCAAAGTGCATCGATTGAAATTGGCTTTTATGATATTTAAATGTTTGCATAACCATACTTCCTTTTGCACAGAAAAGTTGAAAGATCGCAATATCGCAATCCAAACAGAAATCAATAACCTACCCTCTTATTAAAGCGAAAATTACAATAATAACCTACGTAGTAAGTTGCAACACCAAACTATATTCACAACGTCACAAGACGACAAGTGGTTCTAATGACATATCACAAAAAAAAAATGATAAATTACTTCAGACTATTGAGGGGCAGGGGGGGGGGGGTAAACATGTGGTGATCTTCGACATTTTATCTTCAATTTTACTACAGTACAAAAAACCGTGCAAATGGTAACACCATATTACAAGAACCAAACATTTTTTTGGTAAAAGGTGTCTAAAATATCTAATCAAACTTGAACCACCGATGCAAGCAAGTGTTTCATAAAATTGTTGTACGTATACAAATGAGTGCATTTCTCATACATGTTTACATGGACTTTTTACTTTCTTTTCTTGCATAACATCTGTGGTTGAAATTTAGGAACACCCTGTATATCTCGTTATATATCAAATGTGACTTATCAGGGTTTTTTTTATATCGGCCGGTGTTGCTAAACTGACCTGAATAAAAATCGAACCCAGGGGAAAAAAAATAAAAATAAAAACCCCAGCATTCTAAATTAAGCACATGGCGTGTTCTTGGCATGTCTATCGGTAGTTAAAACGTTGTTCGATTGTATCAGGATATGAAAGAAAAATTCCCTCAATACAGGAAATACTTAAACAAAACATATAAAAAATTACATTAACTGGTTAGAAAATATTTCACTCCGATTGACATTAATTATTATCACACAGATTATTAGTTGGGTTATTTCGTTATACACTGTAAATTCCTGTTAACCCATGATGAATTCCCCCAAAACATGAAGAAATGAACACATCCAAGTATCTTGTATATATCGTACTACAGAGTACATAAAGATGAGATATACAATGTAACAAGACATGTTGGCATAACAATACTTAGTTTCATTTTGTAGATATTTTATTCATTATAATGAAATTATTATTATTATTCGTATATATTAACTCTAAATAACCATAACAGTACTTTACTGATAAGCAGTAGTAATATTCTTAAAACACTTTGCAAAACTATCAATGAAAAATTGTCTTGTAAGATTAGGATCTAAAAAGTTGGATGTTGCAATTCAATGAATGGTTACTGATCAGTGATGATAACGTGTCGAACGATACAGATTATAAATACGATCAGTACAAAACTAATAAATTACCGTATTTTCACAAATATAAATCATATGACAGATGTAAAATATAACAAAAAATATATATCAATGAGTGTGTTTTTTTGGGAGGTCTTCAGTGTCTTTATTACAAAACACATTATTACATTTGGGCCAAATCTTTAAGCTTTAAGCTTTCATTGTTCAGTAAGCCGCGTCTTAGGTGTATCTCGATGTGTGCGTCTTATAACCTGGTGCATCCTATATAATATTTTACTCGTTTTATTTTAAAAGTCGCGTTTTGTGTACGTCCTACATTCGTAAAAATACGGTATAAAAATAATTGCGATTGGTTAAAGTTGAATTTTCTTTTCAAGGAGTTTCAACTTTAAAATCATAGCTCGAAAAATAACTCGTTATGCAACTTCATTCATTCTACTACCGTTGGAAGTGTGTAAAAGCTGGCACTCCAGATTGGTTTACATTTTATTATGTTTACCACTCTAAAAATGGAAAACAAAACCGATTTTATGTGTTATATACAAGGATTTGAAATTCATATTAAAGTTATCCAGAAAATTGAATTCAGCTCGATCCTTTTAGCAGCCTACGACCACAAAGCTATTCTAACCTAACCTGCAAAATAAACTCATAACCAAGTACAAGCAAGTAGCAACAACAGAGAGGTGGGCGTCTAATCGAAAATTACCCTGTGCATTAAAATAAAAATCAAGCTAAAAAAAACACATTTTAAATTTTGTGTTATCTTTATTACACACTCACTAAGAATTCAAATTCATTCAGTTATCCAGAAAATTCAATTCAGCTCAATGTTTCAGTGTGCCACATACATAGAGCTATTTTTGGTTTTATGTTTCAGTTTAAACTGAAATATTGACTATCTGGCATAATTTTTTGCGTTATTCCAGATAACCGATTTTAATCAAATATTCAATACTTTGAAATAAAAAACAAAACAAAACAAAAAGTTGAAAAATTTGTGTTATTTTATATAAAATTCCAAAATATTAATCTGCATCTTCATATATTTCAGTTATCCAGCATTCGTTTTTTTTCTCCGCATATTCCGGATAGGGTTGACATCTTTTGAAGTCCCAAAAAATATCACATTTTATCTAGTTTTATATTTAGTTTTCATGTCATTTTTATGTAGTGTAAGTTTGGTTTCTATAGTGTCTGTAGCTGCTTACTTATTTATATTTGTTTATTTATTTATTTATTATTTATAATAAAATGGAGGTCAAGCCTGTCACAGAGACAATATACATTGATATTGAAACTTGCATTTTCTTGAAGAAAATTATTTCTGGAATGTCAGTATTTTTTTGGTGAAATCTACCAGTTATTTTTTGAAATAGAGGACATTTTGCGCCATTTATCACTTCGGTAAAGGACAAAGAGCAAATTGTTCAAATAGTATGTTGTCCTTTAAAAATAAAGGACGGGTGACTTTAAATTCCGGATAACTTAATTATTTTTTTCTTCCAATTTTTATACGTTAGAATACAAATAAATCAAAACACACAAATTAATAATTAAGCTTTTGTTTTTTTTTACACACCCATACTCACTTTCATGTTATTGTCGACCAGAGCGGGTATGGAACACATTTGGAACACGATTAAAGCTCGGATGATTTCCCACGTGGACTTGCTCTTGTACGCAGCGTGAGAATCTTGGAAAGTGATGTCTAAATTATCGTGATGAGGTGACGAATTGTTGTTGTTGTCGTCGCCTCGATTCCCCGACGAGAATCGTAAACTGTTGTCATTGCAAACTGTTGTCCTTAACGTGCAACGGAACGTGTTGGAAGGTAGCACGCCCACCTTGAACAAACCGTGAGGAGGATGACATACGACGATGTGTGAAGATAGCACTTTGGAAATCGCATGGTGGTGATGGTGAGGATGTGAGGAACGGAGATGTCTTACGCACCATCCTAAGGCAGCCATTGCTCGAAGTTAAATAAACTTTCAAAATGTGTGTTGTTTAAAGCTCAACGAGAGACTTCCGCTCTTTCGTAACGTCATGCGACTCGAGCGACGTCTCTCACGCCATTGCTTCAACTTTCGCTACTTCAGTAACGCGAGCTCTGATTGGCTGACGCTGGTGATTCGTAAGGCGCGAAGTTTGAAAAGTAAAATAAGAAGTGTTGGGCCGTTCTCGTTATTTAATCAGTGTGATGATAGTCAATTAAATACCAAATAAAAGTAAAAATTAATTCATTAATAAGCTTATATAAAAATAAAATAGTGTCATTATTTCAGTATTTAAAAGTAGATTTAAAATGTTTGGTAAACATGCACTTTAGTCCTCAAATGGCGGCACCGAAGATTCACCCATAGAGACAGAATCAGGTTAGTAATAAAATAAAGTTATGTAATGGGTATAGAGGTCAGGTTAAGATAATTTAATCAATTACGAATGTGTTTCATATTCATATTTTGTATATTTTACTCAAACCTAACCCGATCTTTAAATCCATCTACTGAACTTTCGCTTTCGATGCCGCTATTTGAGGACGTCATGTGCATGTAATCCAAAATTTTAACTCGTTAATTCGATAGCAAAAGAAAATTTGGTACTTTCCGATTAGACGCCCGACATCTCTTGTGTTGCTACTTGCTAGTACTTGTTTATGGGTTTATTTTGTAGGTCAGGTTAGGAAGAAAACAAATCATACATTTAATACGTTTTTTTTCTCCCTAATCCAACCTGCAAAACAAACCCATAATCAAGTACAAACAAATAGCATTATAAAATAGATCGGGCGTATAATCAAAAAGTACCGAAAAATTTATAAAACTGAAAATAAGACAGCATTCTTGTTATTTAATTAGTGACCTATTGGATGCGTTCACTTTTAAGTTACAAGTAAGTTACAAAAATTATCGACTGTCTTTGGAAATTTTTTGCGTTAAAAGCGTTCAAAGTGAACGCAGCCATAGTTAAGATGCAAGTAAAATAACGTCATTATTTCACTATTTGGAAACTTACATTTTAAAAATATAACCCCACATTTTATAACAAATTTTGAAATTTAAATTTTATAATAAAAATTTTATTTTAAAAAAATGTAGGAAAACGTGAATGTCAGAGGTCGATAATTTCGAATACGTTTTGCAAATCGCGAGTAAGAGAACTCGCAAATGTTAAAGAAATTTATAATTAATTTTTAATATAATATATAAAATATTGAAACTATGCGTTTATAAATGTGAATAATTGAAGGGGCTGGTGTAATAAGGGTGTTAAGTTAACACCAGCCACTTCAGTTTGTTCGACATAAAAATCAATGGATATTTCACATAGTTTTGTAAATATTATGAATGGCGATTAAAAGAACAAAAAACAACTGTAAATAAAACCAAAATAAAATAATTATAAATACATCTCTGATTAATTCGTATTTTGAACCCTTCAAACAAACGAAAAAATCTGCATTTAAAAAAATATAGTTAAAGCAAAGACAAGTTGTTGTGATTTGGACAACTGACAAGTTTTATATTTAAACACAAGCTGATGGTTTATCAAGAATTCCACTACCGTATTTGTTGTTTCGTTTTTTAAAAACAAAAAACGAAATAAATAAATAAATAAAAGTTTTCAGGGCACTTGTACAAATTTAACTTATCAATGTAAACAATGATGAAACTTTTCCTGGGGGCTGTAACTCCGATAGCTCCGATGTCATACGTCACCATGACAAATTAAAACACAACATCCAATCAATATTGGATTTAAAACAATTCGTTAATAATTTATTTATTTTAAAGAATTCCGTCAAGTTGACGGGTTTAAATCTAGTAAAATAATTTGTTTGTTTTACAGAACCATAACTGGAACCACTAGCGCCACAAGATGGTGCTTCTCGGCAAACAAAAGTACCCTCTAAAATAAAACAAATTATTTTCATTCAATTTTTAATTGCTATGAAAATGACCACACACACAAAATTTTGTGTAATTTTTATTTAAATTTTTATTTTATTTTTAAATATTAGAAAACAAAAAATCAAAAATACTCAAAATGGTAACGCTACAAAAACAAAATTTCGATTCAAATCAAAGACTGAGCATCAAGTTATGAGAAATAACAGGTGTGGGTACGTTCAACAAGGTGTTGTTTTCAATACTTAGTTTTGTATTATTTTGTTTTAATATTATGAAAAAAGATGATGATTAAAAGAGTATTTGATAAGGGGGGAAGGACTACTTTCTACAAAAAACAAAAACACCATAGTTATCCAGATTAGAACAACCACATCAATTTCTAATCTGCATATCTATTTGCAACTTGAACATTCATATGAGAGATTAAACAAACATTTAAAATATTCGTCTTTTACTATTCCTGAGTAGTGGTAAATTTCTTTTTAATAAGGGTGAGCTATGAAAAAAATTGCTAGTGAAAAAACAAAAAAATGAAAAACTCTCCTACGACGTCATTATGAAACACAAACAGAAAAATGATTTCTTGTTATTATCACATGTAGCGTAGTATACAATATGCAGTTGCATAGTGTTTTCTACAAAATAATAAACATTTTCAATAATAAATGCATGTTGGAAAGAGAGAAAAAATCAATACAGCAATTATGTTATGTAAAAATAAATAATAATAATATCCAAACAGACGAAGAAAACCACGTCTACCTAGCACCATATTGTACAGCATAACGTATAAAGAAACGTTTTTTGTGTTTTTTTGGAATCCATCTTTGGGTGCTAAGAGTGAGTTCAACAGTACTTAAAATTACTATTACACATAGTTTCCCACAAATTTGTGTGTGAAACTTTTTAAAACGATTTAGCTTCGTAACAGTGCAACTCTAACCGACATACGTGTACAAACTTCAAACATGTATAAAACTTGAACGATTTATACAGAGCCATCATCATCATCATCATTACAGACCAAAAATTTGTTTACAAAAAACAAACAATTTTTCACAAAAAACAAACAAACAGAAAATTCTAGCCCCTTAAAAGTTTTGTTGCATTCCTTCTAGTCAGCACCAATTTCACGAAATTACCAACAAAACTCGTAATAATACAACCTCAAATTAGTAATCCGAAAACACGAGTAAGTTCCAAAACATCCGTAACCAGAAAACACCAGTGATCCAAAAACATCAGAAGTCCGAAAACATCTTAAAAAAAATTTTAAACCTAAGTTTGCTCAGTGTTGATAACAAATATACCGAGATTTTATTGGCAAATAAAATCTCGGTGTGATTCGATGACCTCGGCATAAAATCTTGGTTATGCGTTTTGTTGGTTATACAAAACGCATAACCAACAAAAACTAGTAATGTTGATGTCAAAATATCCTCATATAAGGAAATCAATAATCCGAAAACATCAGTAATCCAAAAACATCAACAATCCGAAAACATCAGTAATCCGTAAACATCAATAATCCGAAAATATCATTAATCTAAAATCAATTAATCTGAGTTTTTGCTGAGTATTGGTTGATTTTAGTAATAACCAACCAAACTTATAATGTTGATGTCAAAATAACCTTAGATAGGAAATCAGTATAAAAATCAGTGATCCGAAATTAATTTTGAACCCAATTTTTTTTTGCTGGTTGTACACTCAATATTTTACTGCCATTAAAAAGTGAAACTACGCATAACCAACAAAACTCTTAATGTTGACGTCAAAACATCCTTAATAAGAATAAGGAAATCAGCAATCCGGAAACATCAGTACTCGGAAATGATAAATTTGGATCTCAGTTGTCATGTAAACAGAAAACTTTGCTGAGAATTTTATAAGAGTTGAATTCTTATGCAAAATGCATACAGTACTTAATTTAGCACCAATAAGATTTTAAAATATGGAATGTCCAATGAGACCTTTACACCAATGAATTTTATGAATGCTGCTTATTTCCTATGAGCGACAAATTAGTATATGAAAAAAAAGATCATGTTTACATTTACAAGGTGGTGCAAAAATCCATTCACGATTTTAATTGAAACAAAAATAAGAGAAATCAATTTAATCTATATATTTGAAATAATAACACACAAAGTACATTTCTTGGGGAATTTTGTAAAGTTATTTGCGAAATATAGTATCTGTCAAATGACTTCTCCTTCGCGGTGTCATATACAGTATGTGCTCTTTGCATAATTACAGTATGGTGTGATTAGAAGCAGCATTTCATAATGTCAAATACTCCTCTATTTTCAAGTAAATTTAAAATCTTTATTGAAGCGTATATTGTGACATTTTCAAAACTCCCAAGTTTGTACTTCACTCTGCAATAAGAAAAATCGAAACAAGTTCACTGCAAAAAAATATATTTGGGTTTAAAATCGTGAAGGGACTTTTGCACCACCCTTTACAATTAACAAACCGTGTGTTGCATAATTCCAAGTACCACCGAGTGATTAAAATTTAAAAACAAAACTCTTTCATGATGGCCCTGCATTAATTTCAACGATCAACAAACAACACTTTGTAACCAAATCTGCAAAGCAACATCAAACAATAACACGTTCCAAAAAAATTTGGTCTTCAATTGGTATTTTTAAACGATTCATTATGCGACTAGGTGTTTTATGTCAACCACTGTGTTTGGCAGAATCTTTGAAAGTAACACCATACTACAGTAAACACGGTTCACACATTCTAACTTTATCTAAGCTTGCGATAACCAACTTGCTTTCAAATCGTTACACGACCCGTCCCTAGGTTTTGCCAAAAAACTCAGTTTTTGATGTTTCTTGCAAAGTGCCGCGGTTAATGAAAGCTGGAGAAACGTTGATATTAAAAAAGATGATGATAAAAATAATGATAATAAATAATACAATGTTCGTCATTAATCCGTTTCAGAAAATTACTGAATTTGACGAATATAGAATCAATTGCACAAAACAAAATTTCCTTCCTATTATTTATTTACTATAGTTTTTCAAATAACTAGTTATAATACCAAAAATAAAACAAACCAAAATCGGGACAATTTAATTGAACAAAAAATTTTCATGCTATTGTTTTTCTTAAAAACTGGCTTTTCGTCACCTTCACTGTGACAAATATTGAATTTTGGTTCGAATATCGAAGCATTATTTTGCCGAAAAAAAAATGTGACGAATATTATTAGATTTGACGAATAAAAAGGTTCCACTGGATACAGGGTCATTCATAATTCCGCAACACATTGCAAAAATTCACCACTCCGTAACTAGTCAACAGATATTACACTGAACTCCGGTGAATTTTTTGTAATGTGTCACGGAATTATGAATAACGTTGTATAGCATTCTACTACCAATTTCGAAAACTAAACATTAAGAATTATACCCCAGGCTGGTGATACCTTGGCACCAAGAAATTAAATAATTATGAATGCAAAATGGAAAAAGTCTCAGCATCAGTGGCATCACTAGGGCGGTGAGGGGAGTTCGGACTGCACCAGGTGACACCATCAGAGGGCTTGATATCAAAATGACTATAAAATGTTTGTGCACTGTTTAAATATTTATTATTTTCCATAAAAATATAATATCCCTGTAGTTAATACCCCAAAAATATTTTTAATGAGCTCAGCTGTATGAATATACTTAGTTACAAGGATAAAATTTTATGCGGTTTTTATTTACTTTATATTCGCTGGTTAGCTGGAGCTGTGCACGGTGCTATACTGAAAAGCCTTCAAAAGTTGTAGCAATGCGCGCAGAAAAGCACTGCAAAGTTATTTGCTGTGTACATTACTATACAAAAAAAGTAAAGTGTTTACTTCAAAAACTAAATTAACTTCGTGGTGAATCAGTGATTCAATCACCTGGTGATATTCTTCACTAACTTCTTCAATGACATTCTAGCAGAAATGTCTGACGTCACCAAAGAGAAGTTACACGCGCTTTTTTTGAACCTTCAAATGCGCATGATGCTTCGAAGTTCGAATAATGTTTTTATAGTCGCTGATAAAGGTTGGCGACACCACGGGGGTGGGGGTGACACCAACCCTAATGATGCCACTGCTCAGCGTATATTATAGGTTCCTGGTTCGATCCCAGGCTGGGGCAAAAATTTTGTTTTACTTTGTTTAAAAAAAAATAAATGAAACTTTTTAAAATTAAAATAAATCACTGTGCAAATCACTAATTATTAACCAAAAGAAAAAATAACAAATTACATATGCTCAAAAACGTAGATAACAAGGAATAGCTGAATAATGATTTATGAATTTTTGTATTAATTAAGTATAAAAAAAAAACGTCCGTTCCAATTAATTTTGCATAATGTATTTTTTAATTGTAACGTACGAGTATAAACGTATTTTTTGGCAAATCGAGGGATAAGCATAACTCGACGTTTAGCCTACTACGCGTGAAAACAACTCTTAAAACGCCGTATTGCAAAAGAAGTCCTAATCAAAAAATAATTGCATAATGAAATAGATAACACTCGCACCACCACGCGATTAATCAATCACACGATATAAGTCGCACCTTTGTTTGTCATTGCCTCCTCACTTAATCAACATCAACAAGACAGCAGCCACCAGGATGTTTTCTTCCAGTCAACATCACCTCGTCATATAACACTTTCCACTACAATACTAAACACCATGCTTGTTGAAAAAACTTTGTTTACCAAACCCATTGCTGAACTCGCCCTCAGCATCATCGAGAGACTTGCCATTGAGTGTTTGTCGAATTTATATTTTTTTTTACGCCGCACGAACCCACGTTTTCAAGGACCTAGTGTTCATCATTTATTATTATTATTATGGGTTTTCAGCGTTGTTGGAACGCCAAATGCTGCTTGATGCTTGCAGCAATTGACGAAGATCACAAAATGCTGCACTTGTTGCGATGAATACTACCTTGGAAGCCGTGGATCGAGGCGGTGGTATGCGGTCGACTACCATAGTCGAAGTAGTCTATGGCGCGCATCAGTTCTTTGAAGAGGTTCACGATGTGCCAGTTGTATTTGGCCGAACACTCGATGTAGCCGCACTTCCACTGTTTTTTCACCAGGTTGACCACGTCTCTCCGGTCGCGGGACTCTCCCAGGTCCTGCTTGTTGCCGGCGACAAACAGCGGGACGTTGTGCATGTCGCGGCTGTCGTACATCTGCTCGCGCAGCATTTTAATGTACTGGAAAGTGTCCATGGCGGCGATGTCGTATACCAAGATGTAGGCTGTGGCACTTCGAAGACCGTAGTTGCGAAAGTCCGTCCATTCGTAAAGCGTGTTGGCGGGGAAGTAAGGGATCACCGGCACGTCGACGATCTTGAGTTCGTACAGATGATCGTTGATGATGATGGCGGGATAGTAGATCTCCTTCTGTTCAGTCGAAATGTATTCGTCGGTGAAAACGTTCCATACGAATTGCTGCAAAATAAAATCAACCATTGAAACGATCAATCAAAAAACTTTTAAACTGGATGGATGCTTTCAAAACTGTTCAGTATTAGAAAATAGCTGAATAGCTTTGCACAGAACCCCCCAGCGTTCGCGAGTGTGGTATGCTGCTTGCTAGTATACGATGGCTAATTGCACAAATAAATACCTACTGTCCTTAGTCTATTTTAGTTCAGCCAATTTTTTTAGAACCATCGTCTAAAGTTGCGTAAAGTAGCATATTAGGTTTTTAGCATTTAAAAGTTGTTTTTTCTTGTTTTGTTTTTTGTATGTTTCGTTCTTGTTGATTGTGTCGAGCTTTTCGTCTCATAGGTTTTGTTTAGTATGTTTGGTATATAAATTAATTATGTTTGTTGCTGCTTACTTTGGATTTGTTTTGACGTTTGTTCTTTCCAGTTGGTTTTTATTTCTAATCTACATTATATTTTTGTAATCCTTTTGTACCACTTTTATGATCCCAAAAATAACTCGAGGAAGATAATATTGTTTATAAGACATGTTCAACATACTTCTAAGTTAAAACTTGCATTGGTACTTTCCTGTTATGGCCGGGGCGAGTTTGATGTTGATATTTGCTTTGCTTTTTAGTTGGTTTATTTTGTATGGGTTCAATTTGCAGTTTAGTTTAGGAAAAACAAAGAAACGTATTAAATGTATGATATTATTTTATTCTCCTAACCTAACCTGCAAAATAAACCCATAGCCAAGTACAAGCAAATAGCAACTCAGACTCACCCCGGCTATAACAGGAAAGAAAGTACCCTTGCTTTTTTGTTAGTAAAAGTAGGTTACTTGATAAACAAAATAACCATTTTAGGTATACTTTTAAATAACACTGTAGGCCGATACATGAAAGTAGCTGATGTGTGAAGTTTAGAAGAAAATTTCATCATTTCGACAGAAAAGTTAACATTTCCATGGATGATTCAACGATTGAATGAATGATTGGAAAGAAAAATTCAAAACATGTGCTGGTGTTGTTTGTTAGCGTCAGTTCAATACAGGTGATGTCTGTCAGGCGTCTGCTAAACATACTTTACTTTCGCCATTACTTGAAATAAGTACATACAGTAAACTTCTCTAACTCGAATTTTTTCATGTTTTTATAATCAGCAATACATGTACTGTGTGTGTGTGTGT
>JAQIWH010002704.1:0-23161 GCA_034695005.1 Cryptops parisi | reverse complement strand
AAGTGAAAGAAGCGATTGGCCTATAAGATAGGAAACTGTTAACTGGTCCACCCTTATACAAAGGAAGAATGGTAGCACTTTTAAAACATTTAGGGTACATTGAAACTTTATTCTTGAACGAAGAAAACGCGTCTTTCTGTTTTTCACTTTTTCTTATTCGATTCTTTCCTTCATTACAGACGCATTCTTCTTCTCGAGTGCGTTTTAATTTCTTCTTCGCAACAATTGCTCCCGAGCAGCGATATGGATTCCAATTTTTGCTTCGTTTTCTTCGTCCATGTTAGACTATCTCGATACGAAGATTGAAAGAAAAGAGAAGGCCTCCATGTATGTGAGAGTGGGTGTTTTGTTAGGTTCAATAGGCACCGGATGCCTTTTCCTTTTTTCTTCCTTTCCTTACTCAGATTTCTTTACCTTTTTTTTTGCAACAACGTTGAAAAACGAAGAAAATTGCTTTACCCTCCATCGATGGAATGCAACGATTCACTCCTCCGACCCGTTTTATTTTGTGCAAGCATAAAAAAAACACGTCAAGTCGACATTTTATTGAATTTCTCATTTTAAACTATATTGCTCGACAAAAGCTTATATAATTGAAGGACAAAAAAACGAGTGGAAGAATCGCCGTTATTATTTCATTGGAGGAACAACGAGGACACCAGCATAAGAAACGTCGTTCAATTAATTAACAAGTGCGTTGTTGTTATTCGTTGTTTTTTCAATTAAAAAACAAACTTTATTTATGTCTCGAAAATTTAGTTCAACTACAAGATCTCCTGTCAGAGCAATTTGGTGTGGCGAGTTGAGTAATATTAAACTTTAACTATTAAACTTCGTTTTTTTTAGTTGTTACAGTTAAATTATGAATAATGAATGGTATTACCGTGGCTCCTTATTAACGGTACATATAAACTATCGATATGTATCATCATTATTCTACTTGGAAACACGATCGAATACACGTTATTTTTCAATTGTAAATTTAAATCTTGGTATCTCGGCAGTTATCATTGATCATTTCAGTTATTGATTATAACTAATGCATAAATCTAATAGTTAAACTTGTAATAGTGCGAAGCAATTGGTCAACCACTAACGCGAGGATTTCCGAAATAGTTTAAATCTAAATTGAGTGTCAGTTTTATCGATGAACATTAAAAATGTTGGACATTTTGATTCGGCATAATTGCCTTTATAGATTACATTAATATGCACCTAGTTAAAAGCTTTAAGTGTAAATTTCATACCGAGATTCAGTATTATTGAACCATGTTTTTTAAAGGTGATCTGGCATTCGATAAAACACTTTTGCTGAAAGGGGACACGTTAGATGCACCGGCTGAAACTTAAGACTGGAACTTTTGTAGAACAGTTTATTTACAGCTCCCTTCCCCTTTTTTTTTTGTGTAGTTTTTCTTAGTGTTTCGTTATCTCGGTGTTTTGTCTCTTCCAAAGTTGGTTCTTGCTGAATCATGAAACTAGGGAAAAGATCTTATTCCCAATCAACCGTTCAACTTGAAACTTCAGCCACGAGGTTAACTCAGCAACCAAACACCAACACGCACCATCACTTCTCATCCTTCGGATGGCAACAGCTTTGCCATTGCTGCTGCTGCTTTTCCTAGTCGTACTATAAACAAGAAGGCATTTATTTAGTTTTTTTAAAAGAAAGTTGGAAGTCGTTGCTGCGCTAAGAAGAACGTTTCTCAGTGGCGAATGAACATTACAGATGCCGAGAATTCTTGTTGTGTGTGTGTGTGTTTTTTGGTTGTTTTTTTTTTTTAAGTTTTCCATATTTTCGACGCTGCTTTCTTGCAACGAAAATTCCTTCCATTAATTCGGCGTTGGTTGAGTAGTAAGGAGGAGGAAGACGACGACGACGACGACGACGATGGTGGTGGCATCACCTTTCGCCATCATTTCTTTCGACTGTGACGCCTATGTCGGCGATGTCTATTTAAATGGAAATGCGCGTGCGCGTGGAAGAACGCCGAGTAGAAAGCTGACTATTTTTCGCCGAACACGCGCTCTTCGTTTCCGCTTGTTCGGCTTTTGAGACGACGATTGCCATCTGGATTTGCACCGTCGTCGTCGTCGTCATCGTCTCTTCCACCAACTACTTGGTGGTCCGAAAGAAATGTTAATAAGGCTTCCATTACACTTCCTCTCTTTCATCTAGCGATCATCACTCTCTCTCTCTTTCGCTCTCTCTTTCGGTTCCTCATTTTCTACTTTGCGCTCATCATCCATTCACCGCATTGGTTTCTTCAACGACATACCCGCTGATCCATTAGACATTTATGAAACAGCCCACTGCTTTGAATGAACGAAACTAAAGCAAATATTCTCTTTGACGTTGTTGACAGTACGTAATGCCTTCCGTTGGCAACGAATAGGGAGACACTTTATCAATACTGCATCGAATTCAGCTACGTACAACTTTGCTAATGATGTCGGTCTTGCTTCGCGTCATTAGTAGACATGACTAGTTAATACGTGTAAAGCTCAGTAATTGTCATCTAAATTACAGAGGTGTTAGACGGAAGCAAACTACCAACTGTTAGTGGTCACAACGAACTAGACTTCGATCTTCATGCCTGTCAATGATTTATCTCTAGTTCTCTCGGTTTGGAAAATGCATAAAAATTTAATGTTTAGTACACATCCAACATTTTAAAGATCAAAACAGGAGTACTAATCTTGTTACGTATTTTTTATAACGAATAGGTTATGTTGTTCATACAATATTTTGTGTTGATTTGAAGGTTGACACGCATTTACAATTTGCTTTTATAATTGGAAAAAAATAGTAATTTGTTTAGTTTTATACAGGGCGTTTGATAGATAAATAAGCAACATAAGATATGTCATTAAATAAATGCATAGTTTTGAAACACCCTGCATCGTTAATGAAACCATGTCATGATGAAACATAGTAAGAATACCTGTGCTGAGGATGAGATGTGAAGTATAGTGTAATGTACTTATTTTGTAATAGCGTTTTTTGAGAGATTTTTTTTTCAATAAATTCTGTCATCATTAACTTTGAAGTGAATGGTACAGTGGTGTAGCCTGTCGAGCACTGCTGGAATCAACAATAAACTTTATTGATTACTTGGTAAACTAGCCCTTACCTATCGGATTTCTTCGATAACAAGTTTGTTATTTCGGTTTTTGGTTTTTTTAGTTTTACATTCACATTTTTCAATTAAACCGGGTAAAAAGAAAATGACTTCTGATAACTGCTGACTTTCTTCTTTTTGGTTTTGCAAAGTTCGCTTTACTTTCACATGGCGCGGTGTAGAATTACCTCGAAGTCCTAAGTAACCTAGATTTTTTTTTACAAAATAAAGAGAAAAAAAAATGAAAAATTCGATCAAGGAATCGAACCGAGTTGGGAAAAGATTGAGAGATAGAACGAAAGACAAGCTCGATAGGGAAAAAACGAGGGACAACAAGGCAAACAGAAGAAAAGTCAATAAAATTGGGGCGTTGGGATTCTCAAGGAACGTCAAATAAGTGCCCACACACACACAGTCAGTCTCACCAGCCGCCTTTCATACTAAAAAGGGACGAAATTTAATTTGGAAAAGCCAGTTGACACGGTGGCGTGGCTTTTACGGTTTCCACAAACCGGAGTGGGATAAAAGGAGGTTGTTGCGGAACATGCCACTACCTTTGCCAGTTGGTGGAAGACCAACAGTCCACACGTGACAGGTGGGTTCAAGGAAGCGTTTCATAAACCCAACCTCCTCGATACTTTGTTTTCTCTGCTTCGCGGTGTGTGCTCGTTTTTATTTTCTGCAAAAATTGTTGATTTTTGTCGGTGTTGTTTTTTCGCCAAAGGTGGTGGTTGTGGTTTGGGAAACGAGTTTCGTGGGACGATGAAGAATTTCGGGTAATTAACGAGACCGCGAAATAATAACTGCATCGAACATTTGCTTTTTTTTTTTTTCAGAATTCCAAAGGGACGTTTCCTGTTCTGTGGTTTTTGAACTCGGCGGTATAGTGAGGAAGAGTTCTTGGTAACAAGTTTAACGAGATAATTTGCTGGTATTTTTTTGTTTGTTTTTGTGAACGAGGTAATTAAGATTTCGCAACTAAAATACTGATTAAATTGTCGACAGGTGCTGCTTGAATCGTGTAGCTTCGTACGATACAAAGTTTATGACATTACTACTCTAAAATCGGCTCACCGCGGAAATGTCAGAGTGCCAAACATGTTTAAGACAAATGGAACAATAAGCGGATTGGGTTGTTGTTGTTTTTATTTTTGGTTGTAAAAGAAGATTTTCTGTTTTGTTGTTTGCGGATTTTTTTTTTCATCGTTCATTAAGAGGGTTTCGAACGTTTCTGACATTTAGGTTTTCATTGCTTTTCTTAGTAAAAAAAAAACATAGACAATAATTAGAATTTATCGATAAGAAAAACATCATTTTAATCCCAGAAAAATATTGTGATTGGCGATTCATAATGAGTTTCATCATGTTTCAGATTTTAATTTCAGTTTTGAGAAATCTGAAGGAGCTTAGTACGAATCATTCGTTGATATTAACTTTTCTAGGAGTACGTTTTGATTTCAGAACAATCATAAAAAATATAATGCAGTTAAGATTTTTTCCACGTTGTATAAACAAACTCCAATGTTTCTCTTTTATTAGGATGAGTTGAACGTTCTTGAGTTGGCGTCGCTTTTGTTGGTGAAAAGTATCATCCACGATCGTTACCATTCATCGATAAGTACACCTTATTTAAATCCCAAAAGACTCGATGAATGACGGTTCATAATGAATGCCACTTTATTTTAGAATTTTTAATTCCAATTTTGACAACGTTCGTGAAGCTTAGCAAGAAAGTATCATTGACAATAGTTTTTCCATCATGATCTCAAACTGAGCTTTATCATAAAATTTTTATAAAACTTAGTTTTTATCCACGTTGTCCATAAAAAATGCAATCTATTAGGAGAAGCGGATCGAGTCAATGTGATAAGATAATTAGGAAACGAGACAAATGTTACCATCCGATGCGAAAGGAAAGAGCGCTTATTAGCGGAACGAGTGAAGCGGACCGCCATGTTGCTTGTAAAAAGGATCTCTGTAGATAGATAGATGTAAGTAGCAGCAGCACGAGATTTTTCCATTTCTCCGGTTATATCGATCTTTTCTTTTACAGTCGTTTCTCTTTATTGAAGCATCTTTTTTTTCCCTCTTTCAATGTCAGCAAAGCCAAGCTATTGTTCCATAAATCAAGCGGTCTTTCCATTCCTCCCCTATTTTTTTCTTCCTCTGGCTGGCAAGAAAGCGATGGTTGCAATTTATTTTATAAAGAACATCGTGTCTGTTGGTTGCTCGCAACCTGGAACTCAGGGTTAGTTTCGGGGGGCGGTGAACTGATAAGAGGTTGGCTCGTGCCACAGGACTACCACCGAGATGGAAATGCACCAGCCACCTCTGATCCTTCTATACATCGTTGCAACCAGTGACAGGTTGTTGCAAAAGCAGAGTTAAAATGGATTCGACACTTTCTTTTTTTTTTCTAACTCGACAAAAATTTAGAGTGGTTTGAACGGAACTTTATTATTTTTATTTTCCCCAGTTGTTTATCTCCACGTACAGAAAATAGAGTGTACAACCACATCCGACTAATGCCAAATGCACTTTTGGATATTAGTCGTTTTTTTAATTAAACTTTACTTGTCAATTTTTCTATACATCGTCAAAGTTAGGATGAGTCGTAAATTAAAGAGAATTCATAAGAAGATTTTTTTCTTGTGATAGACGTTGGAATCATTAACATCTTATACATCTTATTTTGATAGTTAAATAAATACGTCGTACAGTAAGCACTTCTAAAAATGACTTATATAGTATTCACTCTAACAGTGTATATATATAGATGAAATGACACACCGTGTATTCGGTTGATAATACATGTTATTAACACATAGGAGACTTATTTTTGCGCGTATGTATTGTCAATACTCGTACGCAATGCCAAATAAAAGTATAAAAGTCTTTGAACTGCATATTGTTATTGAGGTACCAGCAGAATCGTAAATACTTTATCAGGTAGATAGAGCATAAATCAGAAGCACCTGCTATTCTTATCTGGGTTGGATCACCCATTACTGAAAATTAAAAATGACAATTCATTATTCATTTGCTATTAAAGTAATGTCAACCCCATCAGGTTGATTGTCATCTCTATACAAATATTTTCTGTTCACTTTGAAGCACAGAAGATTTCGTGAAAAAGAGAAAAAACACCACACCGCGGCTCATTTGTGTAGCGATCGAATCTTCTTAACCTATTTTACAACAAAAAATTCACCAATGGTTTCAACATTGTCGTTGTAGAAGTTTGAACGATGTAGGGTGTGTGTTTTTTTCTTTCCGATTTCATAGTGTGAAGATTATTTAAAGTTGAAACACCGCGCATCTCGAGGGAATGGAAATTCAAGTCTTAGCGAGGTGAAAATCGATTATTCTAGCGAAGGAATCATCAACGGAAAGCCAGGTTTGAAGTGTTCTCATTTCGTCGACCAATGGTAATCCAGATCTCAGCTGCTGGTTCGATCTTTGAATGGCCGTTCAAACAAAAGAGAGGCACCGGTTAACGGATCTCTCGTCGAGTGTCATCCAACTTTTAGCGACTCATTTGATCCTGTATCCAATTCGAGTGGCAAACTTCTTCCTTATTCGGTAGGCAAACTGGATGACACTCTTCACTCTTCCACTTTAATATCGTGTTTGCGGTCAAATTACAATGGCCCAGAACACTCGTCGATCGCTTGAAAATCGGGTCCATTCGTTCTATGACTCTGGTTAAAATGTACCAAATTGGGAATTTCTTTGCCAATCACAGATGTGCCAGTTTCACGCTCCGGTGTTTTCATCGGTGTTTTTTTTTTCTTCGAATTCAACGAGCATTGAGACACTTACCAAGCTGGGGTCAATTTTAAACTTTGCTTGTTTTTAGAGACACCAAGGAACATTAAAGGATCATAAATTTCGGATTGACTTCTATTGGGGGGTATTCGCATACAAATTTTTGTTGTCACTAATGGCATCTGGTTAAACAAATTTGTTTTAATAGTAAAATTTGTAATAATCGTTATTATCAGATTGCTCTGCGTGTCAATCTTGAAAATATTGTTTTCCATGTTAATAAATGACATCTTTTGAAAAATCAATGCAGAATAAGCACCTTTTTAAAGAGCTTATCTCTTTTTGGAAGTTTGCCAGTGCTAGTGACAGGACAAACAACAAAATATACATTTCGTCTACACGATGATGACTTGGCTAAGTTTTTCAATCGAAAAGTCTGAAAGCAGATCATTTTAAAATTTATATATTTTTCCATGTAAAATTTTTTTCTCTGTTAGTTTACGTTTTAAAATAAATCTAAGTATGTAAGATATTTAAATGAACAAAAAAAAAGTGTCGATAATGGCTTTGGATAAAGAGGGTGTACGTTTAAGTAATTGGTAAGCGTAAATAAGTATTCGGAAAATCGAAAAGTCAATTTGTACCGTATGTTGTCTGTGTCATCGTCGCCGAACTCTAAAAACTAACGTCGTTTTGCATGATTGATGAGACGACTTGGTATAATTAGGTTTCTCTTATCACTGCAACTTGCCAACTGATCTCCGTTGCATAGCATTTCAGTAATGAAAGAAGAACTATTTTTTTCATCATTTTCCACCACCATTTCGTGTGTTTTACTACTTTCGTAATCACTTTTCCTTACATTTAAGCAATGCTTAGATTGCCACCAAAACTCAACCTGGGTGTGCAAACGATTTCGTGAACAAATTGGAATCTAAGAAGTTCACGAGTTCGATGGCAAACTCATCAGCGATGAAAATCATTCGGGTGGAACTAATCGCTTCAAAAACTATAGATCGCATAGTGGAGATAGTTTGAACTTGGCTCTTTAAACAGGGGAAGAAACTTCGATTTCCGAAACATTTTGATGTTTCGGAGGTCGTGAAAGGACTCATGCGTTGTAATTTAATAGACATCGAGCAAAATTAATATTGACAAAGGTAGAAGCGATGGCGTCATCATTGAGAAACTCCCCATTCCGAACTAGCGAATTGATGGGCTACAAGCTTCAAGTTAGAATAAAAATACTAATTGTTAAAAATAAATTGGTTGGAAAATCTTGACCATTCAGTTCTAAAGAATGAAATAGCTGACAAGTTAAAATTCCGACGATCAAAATCCCGAAAATTAAACAATGTCAAATAACTAGACCCGGTTGCCCCGTGCCATGCATGGGGCTCATGACGTGTTGAAGACGTCACCCGATGGGCGGACCTGTGGGCGGCCAACACGCAGGTGGTCAGTGACTCAGCTATTGGAATGCGTTCTACAACATTGGAATGCAGATAGATAGACAGAGATGAAGATCTGTGTTTTTCTTAATGAGAATTCATAAGCCTAAAAAAACGCGGGCTCCAATTCATAAAAAAAAATTCCTAATTTGACGTGATTTTGAACCGATTCACAAGATCGAATAACAGTTACATTTTCAATGTTTATCGGTGAATCAATAATTGTCGATGATGTTGAAAAAAATACAGCTGTATGATTATTTATTTATGAGTCGGGATGATCGCTTACAATGGAATTTTTTTTTTACCTCGGTGTGTGTGTACTTCCGAAAAGCGAAATTAATTTACCGAAAGGAAAAATCTGTGTGTGTGTGTAAGCCATAAGAAAGTTTCTACCATTCAGCTCCATAAAAGCTTCTAACTGGATTGGAACTTTGCACTCTTGTTTTCTCGTTGCTAACCTCCAATTCGCTTTGCCACGATACTACATTATTCAACGCCACAATGGCCCAGTAAACGTATGAATTAGCCCAACCCACGAAGGAAAAAAAATAAATAATAAAGTAAATAAATTCTTTCTCTCTTCTCAAGATAGGGAGAAGAAGGTTGCAGCGTTACTATACTGCATGGACCTGATGGAAAGATGGGAGAAGCGTGGTTGATTAATTCATAAAAGATTCGGTGCATCCAGTGCTAGCTGCTAGTCGTGTGTACAGCTGCGCGAGAGCGACGGCCTGAAAATGACTCTTTGCGCTTTTCATAAACATCTGCTGCCACTAAATGGATCTTTCTCAACCTCTTCAGTCCTACTGAGAGAGAGAGAGTGAAAGAGAAAACTTGGGACTTTTCTTTACTCGACGACCATTTATTTTTCTGCCTAGGCTTGAGAAAGAACAAAACAATGAGAAAATATCGAATAAACGTAGCACACTGAAACGATTCTTTTTCTTCCACTTTTTTTTTTGGTACTAAGAAACCGAAAGAAAATGGGAATTCACTTTTGTTTTGTGCGTCGTCGTTTTTTTTTTTTTATTGAAGGTTTTGATTTTTAACGTATAAGAAAGAAAGCGTAGGCTGTTGCTAGTCGCTGACTCGGAGTGTTGTAAGTGTGTGTTGTTGTGTGTGCACGAGCGAGAAATAAATAACCAATGTGTCTCTTTTTTTAAGAAACAGGTGTAGGGAAACGAGAAAGGAATTGCTGCGTATGATCCATTGCAAAATGCATTGGCGTGTAAAAGATAAATGGATATAGGGTAGGTACGCGAAACAAAAGTCACGTTGTTGAGCTCGTTCTTCGACGACGACGAGGACGACTACTTTCATGATAGTGTTCGTTGTTGCGAAAAGTGATTATAATGGTATCAGGAAACGCCGTTTGAAACATTTCTGTCCAATTGAAGGAGAGTTTTTGCAGAAAATGACGAGGGCTCGGAATAAAACTAGATGTATGGAGAATTTCGTTTTAGAGGAGAGGACGTTTTCTTGGTGAAGCCATACTTTCTTCTTTTTTTTTTGTCAACAAAATCGAATTGGAGAGTGTAGAAGAGCGAATTGCTATTTTGACATGACCGTTGTGAGTTGTTGCAGGTGCGGGTGACGTTGGCAGTGGCTATCACTTCCGCTTAACCGATGATGTCAACGAAACAGGCCACCCTGACATTCAGGTACATCTTTATATGTATGTATGTAGAAAGAGAGCACATAGCGATGGTGGTGTAGGGAAAGTGTGCGTGACGAGTGCGTGTCTTCGTGGCCTTGCTGGAGTCGCCAAAGCCAAACTGCTCGAGCCGAGCCAAAAGGTGAAATGAATGTATTTCTGGTGTTGGTGGCCCTCCTTCGAGTCGATGGAGTTTGCCACACAGCGTGGCAGAGATGGTGTTGACAACTCGATGGTAAACGTCGTGAAAGCTTTTGTCAAAGTTTGTGCAAAGTTATCCTGGGTTCAGAAGGTCGTGACAATTGTCAACGTTGTGCTTGTCCTAGTCAGAGAGTTCCTCGCATTCATTCGTTCACTTTTCTTTTTTCTTTTTCGTTCTTAACCCTTACACGTTTCTTCACACCGGACATGTTGGAGGACTGCGTGAAGAAGTGTCAATGTCAAAACCATATCCTTTCTGCCATTCTCGTATCGATACTTTATACTTGCAACAATACAAACTGCTACAACAAAAAAAGCAGTGATGAACCGTGTCATGGAATCAGTTCTAATTCCTCTAAAAAAGGTTTATTTAACAACGACCTTAAGTTTACATTTTTAAAATTGTTTTATGATATATAAAAGTTATTAGTAAATTTTTATTCTTGTTTCTTATTCTGGCATCGCAATAACGATGTTTGCCCATCGTTATTCTTGCTTTATATTTCACCCAAATGTTAATGTCAAAACCATATCATGCTCGTACTGGTACCTGAAACAATGACGTTTCAACGCACAATGCTACACAACCCAAAAAGTGTAGTGAATAGACCTCACGTGATCCGTTCTAAATTTTTGAAATATTACTTGAAAATTACCTTACTTAAAGTCACGGTTTTCTAAAAAAAAAAAAAATAGCGTTCCATAAAATCTAATGGTTTATAGTATACTTTTTTTTATCCTCGCCTGCCTTTTCAACCTTCATTATCATCATTATTATTTTTGTTTTTTTTTCTTCCACATTTTCCCACTTTTTCTGTCTTAAAGTTTAAAATAAAGCGAACATGTAAAACGCGCTACATCCTTTTCGTTATACGTTTTAAATTTTGCGTAGTGACATTCGAAGGCAAATGGCGCTAGTTAATATTCACAAGGCCTCTTCATTTAGAACACGAGTTCCGCTCTTTCCCTCTCTGTAATTCAAACGCTCCGACATTGTCACTAGAAACCAAGTTGCACTTTGTATCCAAATGCAGCACTTTGCAAAATGAGATGCTCGTCCTACAGCTACCGAATGAAGCGACGGTGAAAAAGATGAATTTCACACTTAACCACCAACTTAGACTTCATCATTGACGACGATGGATGAAGGTGTCTTTTCTATTGCCAAACATCTCATTTCCCACTTTGTCAAAGTCGAGCGTCGAATCAACTTTCGTCGCTATTGTTGTTGTTGTTTCGACATCGATAGTTTGAGAAAATTTTTATCAGTCGTTGTTTCAAAAATTCACACCCAGCGAGTAATCAACAGAACAAAAACGACAGTTGACATAAATGTTGTTTATGCATTTTTTTTAGACTTTCTCCAGTAGGCATCGTTTGTTGATAGCGTTTTTACATAAAGTTGGAAGAAACAACAATCCGACAAACATTTCACGATTTAATTGAAGATTCAAGACAAGCACGTTTCTTTATCACGGTATACTTTTTTCCATGCTGTTTTGTCGTGCGTTTTATTTTTTATTTTATTTTTTGTCTCAGCGACGGTGTTTTAACTTTAATGAAATTTTCTTCTCGTGCACTAAATTTTTCTGGCATTTGAAGGAAGTTTGGCGTGTGACAAGAAAGTAGATGAAAAGTGCCTACTTCGAATTTATCGTCGTCTACTTCCACTCGCGTGATTTACGGTGCCTCGACAATTAAGCGCCAAAATTTATTAGCCCCGAAAAAAATGTCATATTTCTAATAGGAGAAAGAAAAAAAATGAAAGAAAGGGAGAGAAGGGGGGGGGGCCATTTCGTAATGGCGTTCTTTCACCCTTGCAAAGGTGGCAGCCTCCAACTGTTTTTGAATTATTTGACAGGAACGCCTTTCTAAGCAAAAGAATGAGGGACAAAAATAAACGACAGAAGGTGGGTAACTACTTTAAAAAATTTAGCTATGGGGTTTGAAATTTAGTTTTAAATAATGCGAAATAAAAAACCAACTAAGGATAATACTTTGTTTGAGAGGCAGTTCACCTTCTCCATAATGGTAAAAATGACCCTTTGGAACATTGTCATTTAAACTTGATCAAATTTGAATCGAACCCGAGACACTCGTTTTTTGTATTTAAAAATAATGGAAATTTTGATTGCGAAATAGGCGAGAACATTATCGAATTGTAAATTTGTTAACATTGAAAGTTAATGCTGTAGGACATGAAAGGAAAATGGAGTATCGGCTTGACATTTGTCATGCCACTAATGGACGTCATGTCAAAATTCATTACTCTGAGTTTCGGCGTTTCAATGTTACTAACAATTTGACAATTTTAACAATTTTCATCTCTAAAAGCGGTTGCCACACTATTCGACGAAGAGAAAAAAATGGTAATTAAAATTTCATGAAGCCAACTTTATGGTGATGTAAAATATTTCCCTCTGAGACCTTAAAAACGGATGACGTAAAAATTAAGCATGGTAGTAGGATAGGGTTTATTTATAGTAAAAAATATACTGTTCATAGAACGAGTTTTCCTATAACGTGGGTTTTTCTTACACCGATTGAACTTGTTGTACGAGGCTCGACTCTACATGAAAAATGCGGATTTTATAACGATGATTAAGTTTCGAAACGAAAACACATTTTTCATTTCGTTCAACTTTGAAAAACAAAAGAGTTTTATCACCCTAAAAGGGTTCGATAGTTGCGATTCATCTTTTAATGGAATTTGGTGCCGAACGTGTCACCCTTTTCGTTAGGTACAAAATGTAATTTTGAGTGCCGACGACGTAGGACTCGGTGCCAATTAAATTAAAGCTAGAAGCAGTCGGCGTCGTTGGAATCATTCGTCATCAGTTTCTTGCTCGTTTTTCATTAGGGGTTCACCTTTCTTGTCTCCAATTCTTCGTTTCTTCCTTCGACGTCTAACGATGACTGACAACTTTCTTCGTTCGGAAGCTGTTTGGCGGAAGTGAGGAATTTGCCAGCACGTGATTAGTCCAACTCAGCTGTTTTAGTAGAGAGTTATTTTACCATTGTTCTTTTTTGTGGTATTACATTTGTTCCGGTTGGCCATGGTGGTCAATTGGAACAATTTTCACACTTTTTCGTGAAATTCATTTTTTTTCATCCGGTGACAAAAAAATGTGTCATTTTCAAAAGTTTTAAGATTTTTAACGGTGAATTGTTCTCTTTTTTTTTTTTTGGTAACGACCTGAGTGACAGGTCTCGTTTTCTTCCACTCTCTCTATCGATCTCTATCTATCTATTTATCCATCCCTTTTCTATCGCCTCTCTTTCTTTCTTTCTTTCTTTTTCTGGCTTTTGGCCAAGTATTGACTGATTGGAGGTTGCTTGATCCGATGACAATTAGCTCGGCTTCACTTCTCATTGGATTGCGAGGGGCAACGAGCATGTCGAGAACCCTTCTTCCAGATTATAGAAGTTAATCACAACCTCGAAAGGATTTGGCGTAATCTCACGAAACGAGCGTACTTTTCCAACGACGAAGCTTATTTCACACCGATGAAACTTCCCTTCATTCACTCGATCAGTCTATCACCTCTCGGTCTCTTTTTTTTTCGGTCTCGATTTGCTCTTTTCCAAAGGACACCGTCGAGAAAAGACACGAAAAAGATAGCTTGTTCACAAGTTCAATTAATTTCTCAATTGGACCTTCGAAAAGTCTCATCGCTGTCGTCAACAAGTAGTAGAGATTTCAATCAGTCTTTTTAGTTAAGGAAAATCCATTTTCCTTCCCAAAATCTTTCTTTCTCTTTTTTTGTTCACTGAAGTAATCATTGGACACAAGTAAATTATTTTGAAAGAAAACGAAGAAAACTTTCTAGGGAATAGGGGAAACCGTGGCTTCCCGTTTCGCCCAATTCTGTTTCGCCTAAGAATAATTGCTTCGACTCACCTGTTTGTTTGTTTTTTAGACGGAACCGTTCGTTTTCGAGGATGATATTAAGTGTTTTAGGTTAGGTCGACTCACAAACAAGTGAGTCGAAACAATTATTTTTAAGCAAAACAGGATAAGGCGTAACAGGGTGCGCCCGGGGAAACTGAGTGTTGACATGTCTAATTGTGCATTTTTTAGATGATCAGTTGCAATGCTATTAGAAACATTTTGTTTTTGTTTTTAAGACGTTTTCTTTCTATAAATGTGTCGCAAAATGTTAGTTTTAACTACATTTAGATATTAATAGTGTGTGTGTTTAATCGTGTACTTAGTTGATGGGAATAGTTGCAATAAATATCAATGTTAAACTTTTTATTTTATTAATTTAAGGTCAACTACAGCTGATTGTTTATATTAAAAACTATTAATTGATTGATGGTCTTGAGTTGATGATAGCCGTTGGACGAGTTTTTGATTTTCGGGCCAATGACACCTGGTGTTAATACCTACATTAGTTGGGACATGATTTCTCAATTTCAACGATTTTTAACTTTTAAAATCTCTAATTTATTTTCCACACCTCTCATTTGGAGCGCTTTTTGAAAACTTTTTATCCGCTTTTCACGTTTGCCTTTCAATACTTTTCAGCCGTATTTTTTTTTGTGTGTGAATGCTTAAGGAAAAAGAATAGCGAAAAATCGCTACGGTTTTGCAAGTTTCCGAACTCATGAGGGTAGTGGTTTAATTTTTTATCGTATTTTCTTTTAGGCTCCTTTTTTAGGGTGCAGCTGTTGCATTGAGAATACAATGCTTTGCACTTAACGCGTCTGCAATTCTTTAATGTCCTTGTCCATCAGGGCTCCATTTCTATTGGAGAATAAAAAGGCCTACAGAGACCTACTACTATCGCTACTGCTACTGTAAGCGTCCTAAGGGATTTTTCGATAAGTCTTTTAACGGACCGATTCGGAGGAATACTTTTCCATTATCGATACGACGACCAATTTCCTTTGTTCTTGGCAAGAAAGCTACAGTGGATGGATTTTACTTTAAAATGAAATTGGCGTGTGTAACAGAAACCTATTATAATTGATCAGCGGCATCTGGAATCCACTACAGTACTCGATAGCATTGACGGATTTAAAATGACACCCTTTTTTTTCTAAAGAAATGAATGAGGTTATTTACCGTGGGTAGGGAAATATACGTTTACGCTCGTGAAGTACAGAACGTGAGTTTCACATTATCTTAAAATTTATATATTTTTTTTATCTCAAAAGTTCATCGGATTAAATGTTAGTCTGTCACGGCATCTGTAACGTAACTTTTTTAATTTAAACACGAGCCACAAGATGGCGTTTTAACATTATTTTATGCTCAATTATTGGATCTTTATTTTGAACACTTAATGGCTGTTGCAAGTAGATTATTTTTACATGTGAGGCAAAAATTAAGAAAACTCGTTGTTTTTTTTTTTAAATTTAATTTTTCTTTTATTCACATCTTAATGCTACTTAAAGATTCTTCTTTTTAAACAACAACAAAAAAATTAAGAGTTAATTTTTTTTTTCGTGAAAATGGGGGAACCTTAGTTGAAAATTTATTTTTTGTCTGTTTTTTCACCCTTAAAACGAATGTTTTAATTATTCCATGTTAGGTTTGTGTTGTTTTTTTTTTTACAAAAAAATTACTGTTCCTGCACTTTTTTTTGGCTTCCTCTTATTGGGTGGAAACTGCGCTTGAATTTATCAGAATATGGTTTTTTTTTTCTTTTATTACCATTATTTTCAAGTGCAGCGACACTAATTAAAAATCGATGACAGCTAAGATTATTTGAAAAACGTTGTCTTGAAAACAAAATTAGTAACAAAAAAAATAATCAATTCACAGTATATGTGAAAATAGCAACAAAAGAAAAACAACTTTAGCTTGGAAAAAGTTTTATTTCATTTTCATCTTTTTATCGTTATTATTACTTAAAACAAAAAAAAAAGTATGCGTTTTGCATTATTCGACTATTAGTCGTGTTTTGCTGAACTCGCTTAACGATAGCAAAGTTCAGCCGTTCTAAAAGTGAACGAATCATTTCTTCTTTTTCATTTTCTACTTTTTCTATGGTGAAAATCAACGACTTATAGAGTTCATTGTTTGCTGAACATGTGCCAAACTTCTTCGACATCACGATTCTGGAAACGAGGCTGTCGATTGGAAATGAGCTTCCTGGCTGAATGGTGTTCAAAATTTCCTTTTATTTTTTTCCCGACGGATTCGACTTCACCAACTTTTGGTGACATGGATTATTCATCGACAACAGCTGCTTTTGAAGATGCAGATTCGTGTTGGCACGCATTCATTGGTTTCACTTTTTTATACCCACCTTACTCGATTTTGTTGTTTTTTTGCAAGTTTTCTTTGACACGAATTCGCCAACTCTTGATACCTATCGGGAATGCGGTATTAGAATAGATGTAAAGTCTACTTTAGCAGCTAACATAATGGGTTGCGTTTCCAAACTTTGAGCTCTTGTCATTGAGTCATCAACCTTCTACTACGATTGCGACCTATTTTTGGGGTTTCGTACATAGTACGTGTTGCGGCGGTATTTGTTTTTGAAGGAAATGTTATCCTAATTCAGAGTTATTTTAAAAGTCTTTGTGCTGGCTTAAATATTTTTGTGTAGGTTTGATTTTCATAAAAATAATCGGTAGAATTACGTTTGATATGTGATTTGATGAAACCAACTATTAAGAATTTGGACGTATTTGGAAGAATTAAGCTTGACTAAATGGCTTCGAGAAAGTAAATGGTATGCTGAGGTTGGCCCAGTTTATGTCTGTAATCGCAGTACAAAGAAAATTGACAAATACAAAAATAAATGTACTTAATGTGAAACTGTAATAAATTCGTTCACTTATTTTTATAAATTGATTTTATGTTGTATAAATCAAACGTTATTAAAATTTAAAACTGCACCACAAGTACAATTTTCTAAAGAGCTGTAATAAAGCTCCGCCTGGAGTTTGGCTTTTCGTTCCAGCACCGCTGCTCTTCATCAAACGTTCTTTAGAGGAACTTCGTGGCGATGGAATGTGACTGAGAAACCAACTGCTTTTGTATAAGATGTGATGTTGTAGCAATGCTAGATCTTTAAATCGTTACATCTATATTTCTGTGGTGTAGCTCCAATATAGAGCAGTAACCTAAACTCTGATACAGTAGGGACATGTTCATTTTGTATTTTCGCCGTCTCGCCCAAGTGTCGTTTGAAGTGCTGGCGCGAGGGGATTTTGTGGTAATGTCGTTTTAACAATTCGTCGTCATTTAAAACAACAATTTAATAAGGGTTGGTTTTAGATTTCATCGATTTCATTGATTTTCATCAATATAGAATTTCCGCTCATTCACTGTTTATTGGGGAAATGTTCATACAGGGTCTTGCAGTGTGTTGTTTTAAATTTTCATAACTTCAGGTTTATACATTTTGAACATTAATGTATAGTTCACATTAATGTAAAGTTTATAGTATATGGTATAGTTTACATAAATTCGTTCTTGAAAGTTTTATTATTATTATTTTAATAAAACAATCCGAAGGGATCACAGTATACAACAACTAAACAAGCATTGTACAAAAAAAATATGGGTTGACATTTAAGTAATAAAACACAATAAGCCATCAAAATATAACCAGACAAAACAATATCTTCACACAAAAAATGTATGACAAAGAAAAAAAATTTGATAAGTAAAAACAGGATAGAAAATAGCAAAAGATAATTAAAGAGAAAAAAAATGAGAAAAAAGTGTAAAACAGACAGTTAAATGCAGTGCCGGATATAAATGCGAAATTTACGATCATTAAGTTTGTGGTTAAGTGGAGATGTCATATCGATCAATTTTCTTAGTCTAATTGGGAGTAAATTCCATTTGGTAAAAAAGTTGTAGGGATAACGTAAAGAAGAAAACTGTTGATGTGGATTAGGAAAATAAAATTTGTAGCTATTGGTGGATCTATGATTAATAGAAGTGTTATGAAATTGAGAATAGGAATGAAGTGGACGGTTTAGGTTATTTAGGAATTGAGGGATTTCTTTTAACCTATGATACCAGATTGGTTGGCTTATTGTAGGTATATGTAAAATTTTACATTTGTTTGAAATAGAGGTGTACGGTGACCAACTGAATAAGATACGTAAGAGTTAATTATAGGCAGTTCGAATACCGCTTATTCTAAATTTGCGGGCATCTGCCCAGCAAAGAATACCATAGGTGACAATTGGAATTATTTTAGCGTACAAAACCGTTCTTTTTTTCAGTGGTACGGAGAAGGTGTTTTAACCTCTTGAGCATGAAGTAACTCCGATTTAGGCGTTTGATAATACATGTATTTTCAATGTGGATAGAAAAGTTTAATTTTGTGTCAAAAAATATGCCAAGAATTTTATGGGACTTAAGCTTTGGATTATTAAAGTTAAATTGGATGATTGAAGTTTTAAGAGAAGTGATTTTTTTTTTTATTTTGTAAGTACCAATTGTTGATAATTTTGAAATCTTTTTCAATTAAGAATTTGGCAATATGAGTTTAAAATTTTGGATAGGAGAGAAGGAGGAAATTGTCATCGACATATGTGAGCAGTTGTGAGTTTAGATCCAGGTCAAATAGGGAATTAGAGAGAACAGAGAAAAGGTTAGAAGCTAAATGGGTACTTTGAGTTACCCCATGCTTAGAAGGGCTAGCAGAAGAGGGATCCACATTGATGAAAAAATGTCTACCAGTAAGATAACTAGTGATTAAGGTGAGAGATTGATATGAAAGACCTAATTGAAGAAGTTGGTTCAAGATAAAATGGCGAGGGGCAGTATCATAGGCTTTAGAAACGTCAGTAGATATGAGTAAGCAATTATGGTTATTGTATAAATGGTTAAGAATCGTGTCGTAAAGATATAAAGTTAGATAATTGGCGGGTCTTCCGGGTAAGACGCCGAATGCAAATTTCGACATTGTAGAAAAGATAAAATTTTTGAGTTACTGGAACAAGAAAGTATCAGCAACTTTACTTAAAAAAGGAACAGTTGCGATTGGTCCGAATGATGTCAAACAATCTTTTGGACCGCCTCTATATTTTGGAAATATACTAGCACATTTCCATTGGATGCGATAAATACCAGAGAGAAATATATCTTTAATTAGTTGAACAATAGAATACCGCAGAGTGATAGGTAGATAAAGTAGTACGTTTTTATTGTTAATTCTTCTTGTTCTGCGATGTCAGACTTAAACTTGGTCAACCACAATTCACTCTCTTTTATTGAGATCATTTTGTTAAGCCTCATTCTGCATAAAGAATGTTAATAATTTCTTAAACAGCAAAATGGAATGAACAAATCGTTCCTAATACTTATTAAACTTTGCTGAATTATATATTTCTAACGTTTTTTACAGATTGATTTTATCATGTAGGGTCCGTTTAAAATTTAAACTTTCGCTTGAACTGTATTTTATAATATGTTGATCTCATTCGATGGACGGTTTCGTTTGAGACTTCGAGACTCGGGTTTTTTTTTTATCAAGAAGCGATTTTTTCCGGAAACTGAAGAAGGGGGAGAAAATAAAAAAAGGGGGGATAAAGATCCCAGTTTCACGTTCCAATGGAATGGTTTCTGTTGTCAAATCCATTCACGGACACGGATCTCAACGGTGCACTCGCATTCCCTACCAGGATTTGCGAGCTTTCCTCGACCCCTTCTCGTTACTCGACCCTGCTACGCCTACTCTTCAACCTTTAGAACTGTCTCAATTCACCCAATAAACGAAATGCTCCCTACTTGAAGCCCTCTTTTTCTTTGCATTTATTTTTTTGTTTTTCTAAGTAGAAAGAAAGTAAAACATGTTCCGACATTGGTTACTGTGAATGACAGATGAAAACTATAACAGTAATAAAGATCAGAGAAGTTTTTTTCCTTTTTATTAATTATTTTGGCGTAAGTCGAAGAAGTGACGTTTGAGATGAGTGGAACCCCTTTAGTCTTTGGGTGTCCAGGTTTCTTGTCTAGTGGATTAGAGGCCATTGGTAGTCTAGTAAGTAGTAGTATGTTCAATAAGTTCAGTCTCCATGGTGTGTGTTTGTTCCCCATTCGGGGCTCGTTTCTCTTTGACCCTTTGACTCCGCGATGTCTGCCGATCGTCACTTCTAATGCACAAATCGTGTCGTTCGATTGGTCAACGTGTCTTTGCACCACGTCGTCGTTTTCTTCTTCGTAAAGAAGTCCAGTATTGTTGTTTTTTTTAAAAGCAATTTTATTTTTATTTTTGTCAAGATTTTAACTAAGCTAGGGTAGCGTTGTTGCTTGTTGACAATGATGAAGATGTGATTCTTTTTTTTTTGTGTGTGTATTTTGATCGGTTGTCAACATCATCGATGAAGTAGGGATTCGTGTAAGCGAATCGGTTGGCAATCCTCTTGAAAATTCTCGTCTCGTACACACCACACTCGAGGTCACCATCCAGGTGGGTTCGTGTAGAAACCATGGAGACGCCAAGCCCGCTTTCTTCTCCCCCCTCCTCCTGTTTTTTATTATGTTTATTTTTACCCCTACCCTCTCTTTACTTCGTTGTTTGGTTTTTGTTTTTTCTTTCGTGATTTTTCAACGCAAGAATTTGTTTTATGTTTGTCAAACTCAACTTTTTTCTCAGCATCAGTAAAATCAACATCAGAAAAAAGTTACAATTTTTAAAGGGATGTTATATTTACATAAGCTGTATTTACTACACGTTTATATTAATTTTTACTAATTCTTTAAATAAAAAAGAAATACTCGCCTTTTTTTAATCTATCTTAAGGCTTGTTTCGATCTAATGATAATTATTTTATTACTAGAGAGATTTTAACAATGTATAATTACATCTTATTATAATTTTGTTCATTATTAATAATTAAAATTGCTAATTAAAAATATTTTAAAGTTACAATTCAATTTTAATGAGTCTTCTCTAAAACAAGTTTTGCTGAAGAGCACCTGCGCTCGAAGGAAAAGCTTAACTCCAGGCGGAGCTTTACGACAGTACAGTACACACACGCGGTTTCCAACATGGCCTTGTACAACTTAGACATGGACATGGAAACAGCGTGAAACATGATTAATAAATTTGTTCATAACGGGCAGATACGTTAATATTAAAACATTAAAATAATATCTTTAAATTCATTAAATGTTGTCACTTGTATTTAAAAATGTATTAACCTTTTTTAAATTATTATGAATTGTATTAAACTGTTAAAAGTTACAGAATAATATTTCAGTAGTTTTTAATATTTTTATATAAAGATTATGTTTTATTCTAAAAGCAATTCGGAGCGTTACGTTCATTTCAAATTCATAAAAAGCCGTTTATTTCAATTTTTTCAACAATAACAACTTGTTTTACGATGTTTTATTGTTGTTATTATTTATTGCATGTATATCAAACAGAGATGTAAAATAAACAATTCAAAATAAAATTGTATTTTTTATATCAAACCCGTATTTCATTTCACACACTATTAGTTCGTACTGCGCAAAATGATACCCTATCATCATGAAGTTAGTAAAGATATGAAATTGTTACGTTATCATATTTTATAGATGTATATAAAAATACGTTGCTTAACTTTATTTATATAACGTTATATTTAAACATCAGTTGCATTTTCATAATTTTATAAACTCGAACAGTGTACTTTTTATATTGATATTAATTTTATTTCACAGCAATATTGAAAAATTTTAAACCAACAAAGTACAAGAAAAACGAAACTTTCAACGTTCGATAATAAATGCCCACGTAAATTTGTGAGTTGTTTTTTTTTTTTTTTTACAAATTCCAAGTTTCAAAGGTGAAGATCGCCGACATCAGGTGTGCTCTCTAAAGACTTTCAAATTTCCAAAAAAAAAATGAAGAAAAAAAGAAACCAAACTGAAAAACGTTTTGAGCCGTGATGGGGGACAGACACAAAAAAGAAGACATTTTTTTGTATAGAAAACTAGGAAAAAGTGCTCTGCCGCCGCTGCTGCTTCTTCTTCGTTCGTTCGTCAACTTTTCCTTTTCTTCGTTACTACTACTACTACTACTACTTGAAAGCTCGGAAAGTCAGTGAAGTGAAACTTGAATGATCGGCTTTTCAAATTAGGGTTCCAAAAAGAAGGTAGCAGAAAAGAATGAAGAAGAAAAAAATGTTGAAGCGAATGGGAAGGAAAAAAAAATGTTTCTTAAGGGGTACCTTGTCAGTCGGTGGTGAATTGCTTCTTCTTCTTCTTCTTCCTCAACTTTTTTTTTCTTTAGCAAACTTAGGCAAGAGAAGATAATGAAAGAAAAACCCCCCCTCGCTTAGATTAAACACTGATCCCATTATTTCCCACTCGATTTTTCCACCAAGCATGAAATTAATCCTTTGCTTCGAGAACACATCTCCTCCTCCTCTTCTTTGTAATAACAATACCCACCTTCAGCTTTTCTCTTCCTGTTGAAGAAGCGGATGATGGGAAAAAGTTAGATACACATACCCATCTCGACTAACATCGTTGTCCTGACGATGAGAGTCAGTCTCTTTACTTAGAACTAAGATACTTTTCAAGTGGACCATAATCGAAAAGGATCACTCGACTAGTCAACCGTGAAATGAATTTTATTCACCATAAGAGCGGTGACTATACGACGTGTATAACGTGGGTAAAGTACTGACGAGCTTATTCTTACAACGACATTTCGCACAACGAGCGGTTTCAAGAGTAAACATAGTTTCCATGTAACGAGAGAAATTCCGTCAACGAGCACCGTTCAGTCGTCATTTAAGAACTGCTGTTGTAGTGTTCGTATCTGTGTGCGCCATGTTTTTCTCAAACAGTGCGGTTTCCATTTTTGTTTTTTAAAAATCACTGAACTGACTTAATATACTAGACACACACAGTAAGTCGAAGAAACGACAAATGCTTTGCTGTTGAAATTAGAAGAGAAACGATAATATAAAATAGTTATAAACAATTCGATCATTTACTATTTCAGTATGTTAACCTTTCTTAATGTGTATGTTGTGATTTTGTA
>JAQIWH010002703.1:0-23162 GCA_034695005.1 Cryptops parisi | reverse complement strand
AAAATATTTTAAACTTTTAATGAGTACAATTTATTTAATTTTTGGATTTTTTCGTGGAACCCCTAATTTCACCTCGCAGAACCCCATTTGGGAAAGGCAGCGTTCAGTTGTTCAGGTTGTTGTTATTGCAAGTTTACTGTAAAATTCTAATAGCTAATAAATTTTTTATTCATATTTTTCAAATAGAATTTTAGCATTGTTCAAATTTGTGCAACCTTTCCAAATGTTCAACTTTTCATGATATTTCCAACACTATTTGCGAGTAACTATCACGCCATCTACCATTGTAAACAACATGTATTCACCCGTTGTCTGCTTATGATCATCAACATGTACATGATGGTTGACATATACACAATAGCTGACATGACACGCAGTCACTACGTAATCGATGCTCTCATAATAATAACAACTTTCATGATATTTTCTATCCATTTAGCATATATTCGTCGTGTAAATGAGGCTTTAACTTACTCAAAATGCATGTTGAATATGATGTATAGTGTAACGTTATTGGACTCAATGGTTCAGGTGGCTTGGTTTTAATACCCCAAAGCGGGTTTAATACTCGTTCCCAGCCTCTTTAAGATGCTTGGCCTTTTTGTCTTTTTGTTCTTTGGGATTATGGCTTCTTTTTTTTCTTGTTTTCATAATTTTTTATGTCGTTTTTGGTAATGTTTACACTTTTTGATCTTGTCGAGTCCGCCATCTTTGATGTAACGTTTTTGTACGCAAGCACAGTTTAAACTTCCAGTTTCAGAAACATGCAGTGTTATTTTTTACATGGTGATGGCAATACTAGCTAGCCCAATGTATGAAAAACATTTTTTGACAATAATCTCAATGTTGCATTTTTGTAACATACCACGTTATTCCGGGCAAGCCTTCAATTTTTCTTTTTTAAGAAATAAAACTTGAGTTGATTCAAAGACTGACCGGATAAGTTTGATCTTATTACAAAAATTATTTGTAAGTTAATGGGAAAACTGCACTCATTGTCTGTAAATAAAGATTTGACTGGGGTAAGTTGAAAACCGGTACCAATACCGAATAAATAATGGTTCTTGATATTACAATTCTGAGAAATATCGGTTTTCGGTACCTGTATTATACCGGTAGAGTGCTAATAATAAGCCTACTCGAGTGCTAATAATAATAGGATGAACTGACCAGTGAATGATCATTTAAGGTTTCATACGACTTTAAAATTACTTAAATAATGTAAATCAAACCCAATGTAAACTTCAAATACTGCATTAGAAAGCTTGAAATGTCCACTTCTAAAGAAAAAGTAAGCAAATCAAAATATTTATTATATTAATTGAAGGCTTGCCTTATATTAATATTATATTAATTGAATAACGTATGTTACAAAAATTCAATATTGAGATTATTATGGAAAACTGTGCCTGATATATGGGCCTAGCTAGTGCTGTCAAAAACAAACTCATATCTACCTAAAACACACATACATCACTTCGAAATTGGGCACCTAATATGTAACAATCAATGTGTTGCTGAATACTTGTTTTGTCATTTACTCAAAACTATGAATTGTTACATGCAATGTTATTCCGGGCAAGCCTTCAATTATTAAAACCACATAAACATAACTGTTTTAGAAAACCCAATGGATGACCAAGCAAAACTAAAATCTTAAACCAGTGAATGACCAGTTATAATTGAGTAAATATAGCCTATATTAGTCATTTATAGCACAAACCGTAGGTAAATAATAATGTCATAAAAGTTGGTTTATTATTTTACAATTTGAAGATTGTGGTCATTCACTGGTCAGTTCACCCTATAAAATATACCCTGTGGCCCTAAAGTAGCTTGCCAAATTGGGAAAGTTCCCTAACACTGTTGTATTCTATAAATAGAGATGTGGAAGTTATTTTGAATGCTTTTAATTACAGCTTATAGTTTTAGCTACTGTAACCAAAAAAAATAAAAAAGAAGTTGTAGTTATTCATCATTTTGTTTTATACAAAAAAATCAACTGATGACACATGTTGATGAATACATTTTCAGTGGTTAGGATTTACATGATCTACCGCTCAATAAACAGCAAGGAAAGTTGTTTCATATTTGATAAAGCAATCATACATTGTGCTCTGGATTTGCCAAAAATTGAATAGCATGTTTGGGGAAAGTTAGATTGGACAAGGTGGTCAAGAATGGCCTCCGCCCTCCACATTCACCAGATCTTACTTACGCCTCTTGACTTTTTTCACTATGGGGCCATGGGAACAAGAGGTTTTTCAGACAGTCCAAATCTATGGAACGTTTTGAAAGAAAGAATCACCAATGTCATTTAACATATTCTGTCAGCTAAACTTTTGAGAGAGTCTAATGAAGCTTTGGATCACATGAAGCATTGAAGTGAAAGAAGGGCATTTTGATGTGAACATTGAGCAAAAGGATTTGTAAACAGAAAACTAATGCGAACAATCAGTTACAGTAAGCTTAATTATGCTACATTTTTTATATATTTTTGCTCTGTTATATTCATTAAAACAAATAATACACTGTGAAACAGAATTGCTTACAGTATCGTGTCACTTTTACACTACGAAGCTATCTTTTCTGATTTGACAACAACTACTTTTGGGCCACATGGTATACAGTATTAGTATTCTAATGTACCCTTAAATGGTTCATAAAATAAGTCCAATGAAACTCCTATATAAGATTTCTGAATGTGTTTTCTGGATCCCATGTTCAATTCCTATGGTCCTATCTTATTAACCTCAGTTTACATAGGATATTGGTTTGTTGTTTTTCCGTATGCATTGAGGTTTTTTTTTGACGCCCTGATGGAAATGATGAATTGAAGTTTCACTGTACAAGTTGGAAATATGTTCCTGTTCGAAAGTTGTCAGGTTTATGAAAATGTAAGATGCGTGTATCTGCCATGCTTTTTGGACATTATAATTAACAAGGGCAGGCAAGCTGAAACTGAAGTTGAACAAACTGCATGCTAGTATGTTATGCTATAATAATAGGCATACTATACTATGTATACTATGCATGCTATGTATACTATAACAGGAGGTAAGACAGATACTACATAGATTCCTAACAAGACAACCTCCTGTTGCTCAATGCTGTTGAGCATTGCTGTGCATCAGCAATTTATGAATACTATCTGTGTGTTATAGGCTATCATGTTTCTTAGGAATTATTTGAATGTTTTTATTTGGACATGGGACTAGAAGTTGTGCAGTGCCATCATTTCAGTTTATTTTTTATAGCTGCTAGGCTAGATACGTATATTCTCTGGTCGAATTATCTTAAATTTGGTTTGATTTGATTTTGTTTATGCATTTTTTATTTAGTTACTGCCATAAATTCAAAGAAAAGCTGGAATGACTACTTATAACACGATCGTGACCGAGTTTTAATAGGATCATTATTCTGATTATGCGAATGCTATAATAAAGGTACAGTAATTTATGTTTACTTTCAAATTTCAATCTAACCTATTTTTGTTAAGGTTGTTTCACATTAAAATACGACCAATTGCGTGCATAGGACTCTAGAATTAGTGAGCTTACGACATGCTCACTATTTCTTTCGGCACTTTGGCTTCATATTTCTAATTGGGGTGGGGGTGAGGGGCTTTCACATTCGACTTTTTGGTGAACAAACGAGTGTTAAAAGATGTTTGCATTTTAAACGATTTATAATAGTAGAAGTTTCCAATGTCTCCCTGATGTTCCTTTCTTGACCCTGACCACTTTATTAGTGGCATTCAGATGCACATCCCATGGTCTTTTAAACATGTATTCTGATGTTGCAGTTTAACCACCTGTTTGGCAGAAAAAAATAGTTGTCATGACTTACTTAATGACCCTCATATATTTTTTTTTCCTTTAAATTTTGGCATTAAAATTGCTTTTTGGTTATGTTCACAGGTTATATGCACCGAGGCAAATTATCACAATTGATATTTTGCGATGTCAATGAGTACGTTCGCACCTGTTCCTGTTGGAAGTTTTTTTTGGAAAGTTGACCAAGTCTTCCACCGTAAAGTTTTTGCATTGTACAAATTCGATGCCTTATATTCAAGAACATCTCAATCACGCAGAAAGCCTTTCAAATAAGTTTTCACACATGGAATCAAGTGCCTTACAAAGCCAGACGAGCGATGGTTACGAAAACGATTCACTTAAAGAAGAATTAAGCAGCACCATGATCAACGATAGAAGCGACAATAGTGAAGACGGACACAGAGAAGCTGGAAAGTATGAATTTCGGTTCCGGTCGAATCAAATTCTGAAAGGAAAAGGAGGTCAAAAGACTTACCGATGTGATATTTGTGGCGGGAAATACAAGCATGCGTTTAGTTTGAAACGACATTACCTACGGACTCATATCAATTATGAATATCTTTCTATGAACGATATTTCAAATTGCAACATTAGCGTTCAACAAACACCACCAAGAAAAGTGCCTGAAGCAAAGAATGGTGAACAAGGATCTTCGGAAATAGATACTATTTCAGAGGACAATGAGTCTGGAAATAAGACTGTTCACATGCCAGATCTGTATCGGTGTCACATGTGTTCACGATACTTTGATGACTTAGATGATTTGAAAATCCATATTTCGAATCATCCGGAACAACCCAGTGACAAGCGCTTTTGTTGTGCAGAATGTAAAATGACATTTTCTCATCGCCAGAATCTTGTGAGGCATTTATCTGTTCACTCTGGGGTGAAACCTTATGCTTGTAAGCATTGTGGCAAACGTTTTCCAACAGCAACTAATCAAAAGCGACACGAACGCATTCACGATGGCATTAAACCATACAAGTGTCCTCATTGCTCATCACTGTTCACGCAGAGCGGTGACCTTAAGAAACACATCCGCAAGCAACACAACAAGTTTTTTCATCCTTGCACATTGTGCGTTAAATATTTCTCATCAACTGAGTCTCTTCAAGCCCATTTCGTCAGTCATGGCGAAGAACTGAACTACAGAGTCAGACACTTGAAAGAGAAGAGTCTGAAGTCTATTATGAGAAAGAAGGCCAGAAACAAGGTCTCACTGGAGGGGAAATTTGCACGTTATGTTTGTAGCATCTGCCACAAACGATTCAGTGCCCATTCTTTTCTCCTTAATCACCATAAATCTGTTCATGCATGCAAGATTAACAAAACTCGCCGTTCCACCAATTCTCTTCTCCTTAGTAATAATTTCAGTGATGATGTTTCACAGGAAGTGCCTTCTACCGAAGCTGATTTTTATGCTGATATTGCCTACAACATTTCTGACAATTTGCTCAACCATTTGGATGGGAAACTGAATGGTGATTTGAATAATGAAAGTGATGATGAACAGAATGAACGCAGAAAGAATACTGAACAAATTCATTTTAAATTGCCTTGGCATCAGTATAATTTTCCTGCTGATTTTGATATTGAAAGTGTAAGTTGCGACAGTATGGCTGATGAAAGATCAACTGATACAACAGGGTTTGATTTGTCTTTGACAAGATCGTCCGAAGAAACATCTTACGTGATGCCCACTTCATGTGTCTTACTTCCAACTGAGCTGATGAATTGCTTATCATTGTCATCAGTGACAAACACAAATTCCACTAAAATGCAATTTGTAGATGGAGTGTTGGATTTGTCATTGCCTTCAAAGTGTGGCAATGATGCAAATTGTGAATTAAAAAATGAAACAAATTGTGTTCAAATGCCTAAACTGTTCGTTTGTTACGTATGTGGAGAAAGCGTTTCGAGTGTGGAGGATATAGAGAACCATAAGATCAACAACCATCCGAATGTTCAGTGTAACCATTTAGAGATTGAATGTCCAAAAGACATGCCGTTGGAAATTTTTAAACATAATTCAAGCTCTGTTGGCTTGCTCAAAACCTGCACAGTGCCACCATCAATAATGAACATTGAAAAGTTGATTTGCACCAAGTGTCAACAAACATTCGAGACATCTGCCGAGCTTCACAGCCACATGCTAGAATGCGGTGGTCACATAGAAAGACCAACAAATGGAAAGAAAAAGCACAAGCGCCACAGATTGCAAAAGAAAATGGTGTCAAGAGGGATGAAACGAAAACTTGAAATTGCATGTCCCAAAGAAATTATTAAAGTTTCTGTTGGGTATACCACCCAAGTTGCGAGCACAGGGAACATAAATAATAAAAGTTCCAGGCCATTCACCTGTCGTTGGTGTAAGAAGAGTTTTAGTAATCACGTGACCCTAGCTCGCCATAAAAAGGGTTGCATGAAGAAAAAAGCAGAAAAGGCTAAAGAAAACAAAGATGCACGATTGCAGCATTCATGCCCACATTGTTCTCGTTGTTTCACCTATTTGGCCAGCTTAAAAAAGCATATGCTGGACTGTGTCTCTTATTCGGGTAGCAAAACAAAGAAAACAAAAGCTTCGTTCTTGCCAGTTAGAACAAAATCACCTGTGGAAACTGATGGTTCCTGGAGTACAAACGAAGTAGATACGTCTGATCTACTTGATTCAGTTCAGAAGACTCCAGAAAACAATAGCAAAACTCAATTCACTTCTGTTCGAAATGATAAGGCAAATCAAGATATCATTAATATAGAGAGTTCAAATATTGTAGTGAAAATTGAAGCGACTGAAAGTTCGAATGATAGTGAAGAAGAGATTCTGAAAATTCTTCGCCAGTACAAAGAAATTGAAAATGATTTAGAGGACAAGGAATCTGAGCTTAGCATCAAGGAAGAAAAACGAGACCAGCAGACATATTCTTGTCCCCATTGTAAGCGTACATACACCTACATGGCCAACTTTAAAAAGCATGTCAAAGATGCTTGTCCATTAAGAAAGGAGTCCAGTGCCTCTATTGATGGTGCCAGCTCGGATGGGGAGAAGTTATCAGATGTGAAAATTGAAGCTGACTTGGAAGAAGAAGAAGATGAGATTACCGATTTGAACTCAAATGAAGAACACAAGAAAAAGAAAAATGCGGACGTGAAACATGTAAAGGCTGAATTGAAGGAAGATAGTCCTGAAATGCTTGTCGCCAAACGTAAAGAAGCTGAGTGCAGTAGGTTGAAACCGATGGATTGTCCAGTGTGTCACAAGATATTTTTTTCTTATGTCAAATTATTACAACACCAGTTACTACACAAGTTGAACTCCAATGAAGTTGAAGCACTGGATAATGTGAAAAAATGTGAAAAGGAACTTTTGAAGTTGAAAAACAAAGATGGCTCAATGCCCATAAACGTGAAAAGTGATGTAATAGTTAAAAGCGTTAAATCGAAAGGTGGTTGGCCCAAAGGGAAAAGCCGTAAAGGTTACATTCCCAAGCATAAACAGAAACAGAAGACAAAAATCACAAAGAGTCTCAAAAGTTCAATACAGAACCATTCTTCTAATCTCCGAAAAGTATCGGTCAATAGTAAGGCAAGATTCAAAAAGTTGAAAAACTGTAAATCAAAGTCAACCATTTCATCCACTTCACGTCTTCCCAGCAGCTTGGATTGCATCGAAGAACAGCAGCAATAATGTAGATATTCACTAACTACACTTCTTTAACAACATTACATTCCACATTCATATGCCAAAGAGAATTCCTGCATCAGTATCTTTCACTGCTCAATTTGCAACTATCCTTCAAAGAATTCTTGCTACGAGTCAATAACATTGCATTGCAATAATGCTGGCATGAAAAGTGCCTTAAATAAACAATGCAATAAGTGTCACAATGAGATTGAACAGTAGGCGAAAGCCTGGTAAAGTACATGTGAGCTGATCCTGGTGCTAGGCAAATTTGTTATGGTTCAAAAGAAAGAATATTGTTACATATAAGGTTATTCAGATTTACAATAGTTGATATTTCAGGTTGTATTTGCCAGTCATTATTTTGTACATTGTATAATATGGCATTAATCACGCAATTAAGTAAACTGCAGCACTTATAACTAGAAATTTTAAGAATGTTGAGCTTTTATAGTAATTAGAGCATTTTACACAAAATATTCTTGTTCTAGTGTTTTATTTATGCTCAGTTTAGACCCATTTACATTTTTGGAGCTAACTCAATTTTTGTACAAGAATTTAGTATACTACAGTAAGTCCTTGACTTTTACGTAGCTACATGGTTGTTATACATTACCTTCAACTTATCCCTAACATTATTTTCTCTATTTTCTTTGTTTCTAACTTGAGCGTAAGTTGTGTCTTGTTAGTGAACCAATGTGTTACTTACCATAAACAAAATATGAATTCTGATAAGAGAAATGTGAAAATGATTAAAATACAGGTGGTCATAGTGGTACAGAGACTTATTAAATATGAAAAACTTGATTGATTGGCATTGCTTTTTCAGCTCCAAATATGCTTTCAAAAAAGATATGTCAAAGTTAATTATCTTTTGAAACAAACATGATTTAACCGCCGTATGGGCTTAATGTAAATTTTCAACTTAACATGGAAACCTTTGCAACGAATTAAGCGCACAAGTCCAGGACTTACCGTAGGTCTACAGTAAAACACTGTTTTAAGTTTTACACTTTAAGTATGCCCTAGTGCAGTGTTTGCCAAAAAACAGTCATTGGCATACCATGTTCATGAATTTTTTGCCATATTGCTTACAATACAACCTGTACTATGCTTACTTAATATCTTATTTCTTGAGACACAAATAGTCATAGATTGAATGGAGTGCAACACTATTTTTATAATTGTCTGTAAAAATCTGCTAAAAGATTTTTTTTATGATTATTGTTTAAAATAAAAACTGTTAACTATTGAAATATAAAAAAACATGTTTACGTGTAAACGTTTTAGCATGTTCACCACCATTCTTGCCTACCACCCTACCACTAGTAGTATGATACGTACTACGCTTTGGGAAACACTGCTCTAGTGAAATAGGTCTGTACTGTGGACATGCTTTATTCATGGACTTATAATGCACACGGATCTTAATTTTATTTTTTAAGCAGTTTTTACACCATTATTGAATATATAATTTTTTTCTTCAGGAAATACTAAAATATGCAATTAGTTTTGCAGTTTTTCAAAAATGTTAATTTAAGTTATTATGTCAGTTGATCAATGACAGTGTTGCATTAGAAGCCCCAAAGGCAGGTTTATTTGTTAAAGACAAACTTGTGAAAGTTGTATCATTCTCAACTATGTTCTGCATGTAGTGTTAATAGATTTTAAAATGTTAGAAAACAATTTTTACGATTGCAAACTCTTGTATTTTTTATTCTCTTGAATATTTACTGTTACAAATCATATGTTGATTTTTGATTTTTGAAAGTTGTTTGAATATGTTTATTATAATGGAAATTTGCAATTGAGAATTGTAACATGTATTATGGTGTGAGTATTTCAAAAAACAAAACTGGACATACAAGTTGTATCAAGCATTTAATGTGAAATTTTGGGGAAGTTTGTCAAAATCTAAGCTGAAATGTTGACGATTGTTGAGAAAATACGAATTGTTTTGGTTTTGTCAGTTTTCTGATTGTGAACGTTGAATAATTATTCTTACACGCAGATTACACTTTGACATTTTTGAATACTAATACTTCTGTCAAATAAAGTATTATTTAGTTGTAGTTGTTGATTGACAAATCACATTTTGTATATTCATTAGCTTTTATAGAAATGATATGAAAAATCTTTTGTGTTGCATGCGATAGCATTAGTTGTAGTGTCCTCTCATTCAAGTGATCAATGAAATTTAGTTGAGAAGGCAGGTAGTTGGATTGTGCTAATTGGTCCATTGCTGAAAGATGACTAAATTTCTATCAGTGATGGATACACTACAAAGGTGAAACTTAGTGAATACCCTGGTATTCTGTACAATGATTTCTCGTTTTTAGTGAAATCAGTGGGTAATATTTCTTGTCTTGTCCTCTAGGCCTTATTATAAACGTAATTTTTATCGTAATCCATATTTTGTGTAACGATGGCTTAATAATCAATGACACGATGAAAGCGAATTACTCGGAAAAACTGGTCTGTGCATCTTAGCTGAAAGCAACCGAGTGCTGAACCAGTTTAGCTTGAATCAACTTCGGATTTTTGTTATCTATGTATCAATAGATTCTAAATCTATGGGGCTTACCATAGCAACCAGGTAAACAAGGATAGCCACAGGATAGATTTTTGCCAATGAGACGACAGCTTATGTTATGCCGGGTATGACACTGGCACTTAAGGTGACAGTTTCTGATCACGTGTGCTGTGATTCTGATGGTTTATTGGCCTATCGATATGATCTCGTCTATCAATGGGTGTGAAAATCGTCCAAAGACAGTCGATAACGTTATGATATGAATATTTTTATTATTTTGTGATAATTATTAATTATTTATGATTCAATTAATATAGTATATTTATTATGACATTGATGTAGTACATGTATTACATTTAAGGTAGTAAATTTTTGGCTTCTACAACTCCTGGCAGAAAGTATTCGAACATGCTCATTCATATCACAGAAGTCAACTTTCAAACACTAGTTTTAAAGGAAATGCTTGCAATATCAAAGACAACTACACGTTTTGTAGACCTGTTTAATAGCTGTATATTACAAAAATATTGAACCTTTAAATTCATTATTAAAGGTGGAAGAAGTTTTTTTGGGGAACACCCTATTGGAAATAAGTAGAGAAATTAAATAAAAAAACAAAAATCAGTCAATCATTGTAATTGTTGGAAAAAAGAATGCATGAATGAGTGAGGATCATGATGACAGGTCACGAGGTTAAGTTCCAGAAAATATCACATTTATATTTTTATATTTCTATATATCAAAATATCTATTCGAACACGCGCGATTGGAAAAAAGTATTCGAACATGATGGAAAATTATAGAAAGTACGTATTACATTTATTATTTTAATACTGTGCTGGACATCCTTTAGTCTTAATAACCGCTTTAATTTATGCAGGCATTGATTCCACTAAATGCCTGCACATACCAATGTCTCTTTCATCCCAGATACAGATCAATGGGTCTTTCAGACCCATTGATCCTTGGTTGTTGGACAATCACTGTACCTTTAGTTTTCACCATATGTATTTAATAAGGTTAAATTGGACTTTTGTGGGACCAAGACAATGTTTTAATATCACTTGATTGCACAAATTTCTTGATTTGTTTAGCTGTATGGTAAGATGCATTGTCATCTTGTAAGATAACACTGAAGTAACCTAACTGATCTTCGATTGTTGGAATTAGAAAATAGCCTAAAATTTTTTCATAAACCTCGGAATTAATGTTGCCCCTTTCGACAATAAACATTTGTCCTGTTTCTTCAGATGACTTACAACCTTATATCAATCCGTGGGATATTTGACAATGTATTCATCAAGCAATCTTCGATGCTCGGTCCCAAATAAATTATCCTGCATCATCATTACAACCAACATAAATTCGACTTTTATCCGACCAAATACCTTTTTCCATTCAGTTACAGTATATCAGATTCTATAGTTTGGCCTATTGTAAACCAATTTTCTTGTGTTGTTTGGTCATGAATGGTTTTGTCTTTGCTTGGCAGAATGAAAATCTCATCTCAGAAAGCCCATTTCTTGCTGTATGACAGAAACATTTATTGGGCACTTTTTCCACTCAACGTTAAATAATTTAAACGAAAAAATCCTATTTTTAAGCATATTTTTATCAATGAACCTATTTAATGAACTGTCAAATAAACTGTCTTTCACTAGTTTTTTGCATCTACAACTTTTCAGACGGTTGTTGATGTTTCCAGTCTGTTGAAATTTTTTTCAAGTGTAGTTCCGAATTGACACTTCACATCCCACACAATGAGATACTTCTTTCTGGGTTTCACCTTGATATTTTACAGTTCAATCTCCTATTTAATGTCTGCTGTATTCTTTAACAGGTAGGCCTGCCATTTTGCAGAATTACTCAACATTTCCATCAACTTTGACTTGTTTGAAAAATGAGACAATACTCTTGTCTCTATTATCTGGAATGTTTTTCTGTAATAAAATTACCATAACAATGCAAATTGTGCTCATGTTCGAATATTTTTTTCAATGACGTGTGTGTTCGGATACTTATTTCCAATGGGGTGTTCCAAAAAAAAGCATCTTAATAATTTAAAGGTTCAATTTTTTTGTAATATACAGCTATTAAACAGGTCTACAAAAAGTGTAGTTCACTTTGATATTGCAAGCATTTCCTTTAAAACTACAGTGTTTGAAAGTTGACTTATGTGATACGAATGAGCGTGTTCGAATACTTTCTGCCAGGGGTTGTAGAACCAGTTTCTCAACTGCCATAAATAGGTAACAATGCTCATTCTGGAACAGATTCTCATTATTACACAAAGGACCACTGAATGAATTGCTATTTATTACAATTCTGTGATTTGCTATTTTTTTTACAATCTCACCATGCACTTTTAATAAAGAGATGAATGTTATCTTTTGAGATCATTGAGTACATACACCAAACTAATAAACTAGATTGTAGCTCAAAAATTCTAATCCCTGTGCAGTTTGGTTACCCGAAAAAAGGTAAAAGTATGCAGTGAACCTCGAAGAGTCATTTTTACTATGTATATGTTACTGCCAAAGTCCGAAGTTGGCCAAAGTGGGTAATGGCCAGGTTGAAGTACATTAATGGTTGAAGTACAGGCGTTCCTCTAATTAGGAACGAGTTACATTTCAGATGACCGTTCATATCTTGAAATGTTCGTAAGTCGCTAATCAACTTTATTGTAAATATTTTCTTATCCTAAAACACAAACAAACAAACATAAACTTTCATATTTATTAATACAGTGAACAATCAATAATAATAAAGTCAATCGACAATTTCAAAAATTTCTTTTTCAATTTCTTCTTTTGATGACGAAGAGGCAACAAGCAATGGAGGAGACGATGCTCTTGAAGTTGAAGGCATTGGTATGAGGAATCTGTCTATGAAAGTTTGTGTAGATTTTTTCTTTTTTTTCATCGTAGATTACAAGATAACACTGCATTGCATCGTTCATGATTGCTTTAACTTTGCAGAATCGCTCAGCATTGGGGTCCTGATTCTCGAAAGCAGTTAGAAATTTGTCTAGGAATGAAAACCCCTCAACCATTAATTTTGTTTCAAATTTCTTTACAAGGACAGATACTTCTTGTTCTTCTGTTCGTTGCGGTTCCTCCAGCTCCATCAAATCCTCATTTGTTAACTTCTCCAAGTGTGACTCAAAGAGCTCTTCAGAGTCCTCCTCTTCTAAGTCAAGGTCTAGCTCTCGACTAAGGCCAACAAGACTCAAGATTTGTTTGCGACTCATTCTGCTGGTCAAATCCATGATTCCCAAACTGTGGACAAAAATTTCCATGCTCCGTTCATGTTGATTTGGGAAACCTCCCGCCATGAAGAATCAATATTCTTGACACAATTATAGATGTAGCCGCACGCTGGAATCACATGGAGTAACACCGCTGGTGCTGTCTCCCAGGACAAGATCATGGAACAACAAATTTAGCAAGTTATATAGAAGGCGTTTTGTGAGGTGCCGTGGTCGAGTGGAGAGTGATGTGCTGTTCGTAAGCTGAAAGCAGATAGTTCCATTCCCGATGAGGAACCTTTTTTAAAATTTTTTTTTCTGTGTGAAGCACGGGCTTACAGCTAGTAATATAATATTTAACATGACAAATAAGCTTGCTTGGTTATTCATATTTTATCAATGTATGCTGTGGTGTTGTGGATAGTTCTACTAGTAATCGACAATGAACATCCACAAAACTGTTTCTTCTTTCAGTCATGATAATTAAACGAGCCTTGCAAAAATACTTAAGAGGCAAATAGTAACAGCATTTTCAGTGAAATTTCACAAAGCTTTGGGAATTGTTTTCAATCTGACCCAGAAGGAAGCAAGTAAAGTTGTTTTAAAAATATTTTAAATTTTTTATTATCATTAGCAGCGAAGTTGCGAACGGCATTTGAGTAGCACTGGTGTCGATGTAGATGCAGGAAACTGGTAACCATGTTTATCTTGATTTCGGTTATAACCACCGAAACTTCTTCCTTTTGGGCATCCCTTTGTAGGACTCTGTGGTGCTGGTGAGATTGGAGGCTGAACACTCGCAACTAATCAATGTGTTAATTACAAACAAACCACTCCTTCTGTGATGGATGAAAATGCATGTAATATTGTAGAATGTAGATAATGTTGTGTCTAGTGTTCGACCTGTTATTTTGCTTATGGATAACACCCGTTTTTTCTTTTATCCTTTATGGGTGGTACATTTACAACAGTCTCTCCTATTTGTCTTTGGTCTCCTATTTGTCAGGATGTATCTAAGATATGTAGTGTATCTAAATACGTAGATACGTGTTTAGTTAACGTGCGAGATTCCAAGCCAAGCAGGGACGACAGCTCTCTGCTATGCAGACTTATTGGCTCTCCCATTATAGTGGCTGTGCATTAGTTGCTAAACTTCTGCAAAGGAGTTGTTTATGATCGTGAACTCCTTCTTTCAACTGATGCTGCTGATGGGCTGCCGGACTATGTAACATTCTCATGTTCCCATCCGCTTTGCTGCATCAATTGGATGCAGCAAAGCGGTCTGCACGGAGAGCTTTCATTTCCTCACCTTCTGGAAGCTACAACACACAGGTTATGTGACACGTTATGTGGCAGGTTATGCCACCTCTGACAATTCAGCTTACCAGTGTGTGATTCGGCCATCTAACATAAAGCTGTTTGCTTTAAGAGTCAAGGTATTCCACTTGTTAGGTGTTTGTGCTGCGGAATCCTTTCACCATGATACTTGGCCTCCAGTACTTTCTTTTCGTCCATCTTGTCCTCCATGGACGCTTTCACCAATTCCATTTGTCATGGACTAAAGCCATTTGCTGAGAGCTTCTACCTGCCCTGCAGAGTATATCCAACGCTTTTTGCAGATCCTCCATTACGGATGGATCGAAGGACGGGGATAGAGTAGGTTTTTGACTACTCTGACATGGTCAGAGTTTGGGTACCTTTATTGCTGTTGTCAGGAGGAATGAAGTGATGTTGGCACAGTTACGGATAGGACATCCTTAATAATCAATTCTCAATTCTCTCATGCATTGCTTTTTTGTGGGGAATTTTAATTTTGGTGCCCCTCATGTAATACTCAAATATCAGTCCATCATCTCCGGTGGACTGTGCGCCTTATGAACCTTTTTGCAGGCAGTGCCTTTTGCCTTTTCACTCTTGCGTAGCTGCTGGAAAACCATGTCCATAATATCCATTCCGGTTTTTGAAGCTATTGGGTCTTGACTAACTCATTTAACTAACATGTTGTACAGTTTGTGTATTCTGTGGGCACCATATGACAAGGTGTTGGGCTGTAGGTGTGTCTCCAAACCAATTATGTGCCTACCTACCTCTGTTTCCCCCAGCAGAGCCACTTTCTCACTTCTCTGTTTGTCATCCTAGGTAACTATCGTATTTTCGCAAATATAAGACACACCCATATATAAGACATGACTTTTAAGTATTTGTTCTTGTCTTTCGATAATGCAAACGGCCCACATACATCTGTATGAACAATTCCCAGTAGTTTTTGTGCGTTTCTCTGACGTGACTGGAAAGGTGCTCTTGTCAATTTATATTTATTGCAAATTGGACAAACAGATGCAAAACTTACACTCACATTTTTGGCTCCAAACACCAAATGTTTCAATTTTAACATATTTGCTTTGTTCAAATGTCCCAATTTTTGGTGCCAAATGTCAACGTCTTTGCACCCTTTCATGACTTTCAATGCTTGCTTGTCACAGTCAGTTTGAACACAGTACAGAGAACCATATTTTTTGACACTTTTCATTCTAAAATTGACAGTTCCTTTTTCCAAAACTTTGACTCCATCTTCTGTGAATTTGACTCATATCCATCACAGGTTAATTATTAATGGACACCAAATTTTTTCGACAAACCAGGTACTAAGTATACATCTTCTAATTTCAATGAATATTTTTGACCTTGGGATTTGCTGGTTATCATGCATTTTCCTTTGGTGTTTGTCTTCAAATTTTATGATCCAGTGGTTGTTACTACTGAATCTTTATCACGTTCACAGTCGCTAATCAGCATTTTGTTTGGCATTATGTGATGAGTTGCTCCTGAGTCTACTAACCACTTCATTTTTTCAGATTTTTTCACGCCTTAAAAAACACTAATCTTTGTGGTCATATTAGCGTACTCTTTCTTTGTCGCTTTATGCTTGTGACAGCTCCTTGCAAGGAGGCCTTTGTTGCTCTATGCTTGTGACAGCTCCTTGCAAGGAGGCCTTTGCCACCACACTTAAAACACACTGCGTTTTTTATCCATTCTTTTCTAGACAATCTTTCAGTTTGGTCATGATTGCCGTTTTGAGAATCATCTTTAGAGTCACTTCTGGCCATTGCGTTAGATTTCTTATGCGCATTCGAAATTTCCGGTTTCATTACGGCATTCTGCATTTTATTTTCTTGTTCTACTTTTTTTCTGACGAAATTCTTCATTTAACAGGATGGTTCTTACTCAGTTGCTACTGATTTTGCCTGAAGCTTGAATGCCTGCATGCAAATTCTTGTACAACTTTGGTAGTCCAATTAACAAGACATGGCAATTTTTGGTTGCTCAAACCATATCCGGCTGAATCAAGATGTGGCAATCTTTAGCTTGCGGTTCACAGACGAACTAATAGATTTGTTACTTTCTAACTTCATCGTGTACAGTTCAGATTTTAAATGCACCATGTACATCAGACTGACTTGAGTGTTCAGTCTCTTCAACTCTTCCCAAGCATTCTTTGCTGTTGCAGTGTTTCTGATCAATATAAGTTGTGTGTCTTCAATCGAATTCATAATCATAACGCTTTTCTATCAGTAACATGCTCGTCTTCAGACATTTGCTTTGGAAGACCAGGTTCGATAGGTGTCTACAATTTACGAGACAGAAGCATCACTTTCATTTGGCATTCCCAGTGCTGGCAGTTTTTTTCTTTTAGCTTCGTAATGTGAGATGCTCTATCACACATCTTGACTGTTCTTTACAATTTGTAACATTTCAAAAAACTTTAAACTGCACCTTCAATTTTGTTTTTTGAAATTCACTGCATTCACTTTCTGGCTTCTTCTGTCTGGACATCAGAGTGGACAGGTCTGGACATCAGACTAGACAGGGTTCTGGGCAGTAAACTGTGGTGACCGACTCCTTCGACCAGTAGCTAGGGGTTCACTAGCCGGTGATCATTGCCCGGATTTTTGGCCTAATGTTTGCCAGAAGCCCTTTGTGAAATCTTTGCAAGCGACTTCAGTTGTCGTGGTCTGCGGTTCAACTTTACGTCTGCTCTCTCGGTTTGCTCAAAGAGGAGTGTCGATACTGCATTCCTCGGCTTGGAGTGGCAACATCTCGGCCCGGCTTTTCCGTACTTACCCAACCCGGACGTCCGTCTGCATAACGGCTTCCCGACGAGCAAGCTGAAGCACCGCATTGATAGGGACCAACCGGATGTCGCGGTTGCTTGTTTGACGACGTTCCTGAGGACTCCGATAGGTACAAGCTATCGTAGGCTGCAGTCTCCTTACACACGGCAGCAGGGCAACGAGAGCGGATACGTAGCTACCCGACACATTCGCACGGCGCGACTTCCCATTACAGGTCGCCCCACCCTTTGGAAAAAGCTCCACCACTGGAGCGGTATTTGCTGTCGCGTATTTTACAAAATCGTCGGCTCGCAGCAGCAAGAGCTCACGTTTATCACCCCTGGATTTCCACTATCTGTGTTTCCATCGTGACATCATGAGATCGTCATGGCATTCTTTATCTTGATTGGTTAGGAGTTCCATTCTATCGCGGAAAGTTAAACTAGATTCAACTTTAACTTTCCGTCGCTGTAGCTACCTTAACCGTTAAGCTCTAGGGTTGATAGTGACGGCCGAGCTTGACGTTCTAGCTTTTCCGCGACGGAACCCACCAGTGAAAACTACCCTTCAGAGTTAAGCTTTTTTTTTTCCAAGCTCTTTATCCCCATTGTTCTCAAAAGTTGTTTTTTTCATACAGTATCAAAAATAGCATAACATTGTTGCCTATGCAAAGTTTCTTTTTTTTTGGATATAACAACAACATATTACACAAATATGTTGTGTAATCTTTCACTTTTTTGCCAACTTTGCGGATTACCCGATTCTCTCCCTGATTTGTTAGGTAACCGACCCCATATGGTGCGTCGAATCCTCCAATTTTTGACTGCTTCTGGTCTCGCTGATCGAATGTAATGACCTTTCTTTTTCTTTGTGGTTCATGTCTTCTTTGTATTGGTTTGTCTCATTTTTATTTTCTTGTAAAGTTCATGCTTTTGTTTTTTGACTTGTTTAGTGGGTGCCATATAACATGCCCTTAGGCAGTTGGTGCACCTCACCTTCTCCCAACTACCTACCTACCTATCAAATCATCTGGCTGAATTTACTGATTTGGTACAAAACTTACAAGAAATGGGCAGTGTAATGGAAGAAGATTTGCAGGTAATACTTCTCTTAAACACTTTGCCGACGAGTTTTGACCATTTTCGAGCCTCTATAAAAATGAGAGACAAATTGCCAGACTTGACAACAACGAAGATAAAACTTCTGGAAGAAGACATTGAATTAAATAATGCGCCATCTGCCGATCGGTTGTCTCGCTAACGATTTCTTGATTTAATCCAGTTATCGCAAGTTTTATTACTTCCGTTTTCTCACTTATATCATTAATGGCATATTTTATGTTATTTAAAATCTTACTGTTTTTCAAAACATTTTCGACAACATTTGTGGCCTCATCTTGTAGGTCAATCAACCAGAAGTCGGACGTTTCTCGGTTGTTGTGGGTATACAAATAGTGCTTGGAGATGTTACTGCCGGATCACTATGATGTTGTCCAGTGATGGCATGGTTGTCTATTACTTTATTTCATTTCTTAAACGTATCCATTCCAATGAAGTCTCAATAATTCCGAAGTTGATGTCGATAGGCATCTTATCATCAGCATATGATGAGCGGGCAGTTATCACAGCACTGACAAGGGTTTTTAAGTCTCAGAAAATAGAGAATAACTTGCACGGCAACAAAATTTGGGGGAGCACTGCGACTGCATGGCTAACACCGTCAACCATCTTGATATCTTATGTATACAGTAGTTGAGTGTTTCACAATTATATTTAGTGAAGGCCTCTTTTATAAGGCCTCTATTTAGGAATCTTTTATATTTTATACAATAATATGTAACCCCTTCAATTGTTGAAGGACATAAAAAAATGCATCGCAGGCGAAACTTTTTTCTGGTTCAAGGTCAAGTACCTTTAAAATGAAAATACGGTATTACAACATATGCTTAATCTTATAGCACAGTCGTGTTATTTGAGCACTGTTTTTGAATCCCAGTAGGTTATTAGTAGAGAGACTAGGCATACACAAGAGATCGCTGATTTAATGCGATTTCAAGGGTTAGGGCGAAAAAAATTTAATTTTTGCTTTACTCAAAAATTTTATATTGAAAGTTATATTTTTCCAAATAAAAGGGAACTAAGTTTAACACATATAAATAAATGCAGCTGCCAATCATACAAGCTGTTCAGTAAAAGCGACTCCAAACATTGTCTTGTTCACTAGATATAATCGTGCCTACATTATTTGTAACTTTTAATGTGTACAACTTATTTATTTTTTTATTTTTTCATGAAATCCTACCGCACTGGGAAAGGCAGCAGTAGACTCAATTATTTGGGTTTGTTAGGGAAAAAGCAAACATTTTGTTTGTGAGTTTACATATAAAAGAAACAGTCAATGTGAAAAATTTATAAGCATTGCACATGAAAAACAATTGAAAATATTTCAAATTGTTGGTTCTTTTGATCATGATGTTTTCTCAAAAGAGAAGTTGAGAAGTTTATGTAAGAATTTGTTCGAATAAACGAAGGGTAGAGTTAAATTGACCATGTGTTGGTGTCACATAGAGAATCGTTGTGAATGGTTAATCCTTGTCATCACAGAGAAAGTCGATTGGCAAATAGCAGTGTTATAGCTTAAATTTCTATTCTGCTGCTAATAAGCTATACATATCTGCGAATGGTAGTTGGTGCTTAAAAATTATAGCATACAACGTAGCTAAATTTGTGTTGGTTTACTGGATTTGTAAATTTGTATGTATCGGTTGATACTACTATTGATACTACTATCTGTTGATATTACTATATTAAACCCTGATCTGCCACGGCAAGCAGAAAATGTTGTACCTGGCATACCCTTGGCTATGGCCCTGACGGTATTGTATCTATACAAATTAATAAGATCCTTTTTTTACCAGACAACTGTAAACAATGGACAAAGAATGCATTTCAATTGACTGCGCAAGAGTGGAAGATTTTTTTTAGGGTGTAATTATTAATATCATGTATGCAATCATGCATACATGTATGTATGCATGATTCTGTGTTCCCTCCTACAGGCTAAACAGATTGATGGATCTTGATGAATGAAGTGTCGATTAATTTGTCTTAGTCTCACGAGTGTCACGGAGTATATGCAGTCAATTGAAAACCAATATGGCGGATGCTGTATGCCATAGTTCATGCGCAGTTTGGTTGTTTGTTTTTTATGAGCAATCTTGTTTTATTTTTTGTTTGATTATTTTGAAACAAAAAACAATTTTTCTTTGCTAAAACATCTAAAATTTACTAAATTGGTTAACTTAAATTGGGGCCCTTAAAAATTAGTTTTTACGAGTAGGTTTTTGTTATTTGTGAAAATTTTGACCAGAATTTTTGGGTCCTCCAGTTTCAAGGGGGTCTTACTCCTGCGCTCACTGCGAGTACCTATAAATCCACCTTTAACCTTTGCATGTTAGATGCATGTTTGATGTAGATGTATCCAGCAAAGGTTGAATTGAGAATGATATGTTTGTCCATTCTCAAGCAAATTGGCAGCAATGTCAGTTGAGACCACAGGAAGTGCTATGTTGTTATCTCCTCGACATCTACTCATCAGTGTTTTGTATAACTAGGTTTTTCCTGCTTTTGCCAGATTTATCGAAGAAGAAACACCTGTGCTGTAGTTGTTTGTTGTTGGTTGCACTCGTTATTTTATTGAAAGTCTTTTTTGCTCAGCGTTAAATGTTTTTTTGCATATTTTTGCTGAGTTGCTATTGGTGCTGTGCATTTAATATTTGTATTCTTTCATGTGGGAAGTTTGGCGCAGGGCTTTCCAAAACAAACGTTTTGCAATCCTTGCCATATAATCAATCAATGCAACATAAGTTATAAGTTTCATCAATTGTATCAATGAGGAAACTTTTATGGGTTCCAGCTTTACTTCTCCTTTGCTGCAGCATGTGCTGAACTTTTTGTCACTTAGTTTCTCTTTTTTGAAGTGCTTAGCTTGACTGAGCATTTCAAAGAAGTGCGGCCCCTATCTTCACAAGTTTCACACAAAGTGCCGCATGTGTATTAATGTACTTGTGTTTTGTCGGTAATGTTCAATGCTACATTGCTTGTATTGTGTGGGTTGTTTTTTTAAGCTCATCTGTTGGCGTCATGTTTTTGCTCCTCAGTCATATGTGCTCGTCTGTTTTGTGAATTTGCGGCTTGCTGGTGTTGCGTGGTTTGTCTTTCCTCTTCAGTCATCTATGCTTGTTTGTTTCTGGATTTCACAGCTAGTTTTTCATTTTGTATTTTCTCTTTGTGTCATTTTTTCTCTTGCAAATCATGGAGGCAATGTTCTAACTTCAACGGAAAGCAGAAATGAAAAGTTGAGCTTGTGTATCAAGAAAACATTCTATAATAATATATATGATTATAATAATTTCGAGCCTTTTTTGCCTTTTCTCGTTTTTCATCTGCTTTCTCAGCTTCAGATAGATTTCGTTTTTTATGTTGTATTTTTGGTGTTTTTCAATTAATTAAATATGTTGCTGTGGGCGCCATATGACAAGACTGCGGGCAGTTGGTGCGCCTTTGAAAACCATATATCTACCTACCTTACCTATTGAGGCTCCACAGCATCCATCATTCCGGAATTTGTATTGCATTAGGGGCATTCTGAACAAGCCCTGTGATAAGCATGTGTGCGGAGAGCGGCAAGCTTCTATTTCAGGGGTCAATGTGGGTTCATCCTTATGGTGACTTGGGGGTGCAGTAAGTCCTGCCTCTAGGGGGAATTTGCTGTACGCTGAATGCCCACACTCGTTAATTTGTTATTCATTATTGTTTACACATTCCTCATCTCCGTATTTTTTTTCAGTTCATTCTATTTCATGGGGGTATCTGCCCACTGTGGGCTGAGGCTTCTTCTTGCAGTAGGTGGGGTGACACAGAAAGCTTACAGGTTGACGTGAAGGGGAGAAACCCAAGTGACTCGGCTACGGGGTCAAGGGCTGTAAGGTCCTCCCGTAAAGGCCAAATATGGAAGAAATAATGTAGTGTCCAGATATGGACCGTTCCAAAACCACCATCTTAGTAACTAGGCTAAAGCAGGCTTCACAATCACTTGCAGCACGGCCGATAAATGGCCCGGCGTCAAGCATCGGGCATGAGGCTTAATCACTTCGCCGCGAGCTTAACACATCCAAAAACAATTCAACTCGTTGCTGCTGCACAATTAAAACGGCGCTCCAGCGTTCCATATGGCTATGACATCATATCTCACGTGATTGGTTGATCGAGTTTTTTTTTAAACCACGTCTTCAGTTGAAATTTTCCATCGTGTCAACACCATCACGGTAAAACATGGCTGGGGGTCGATGTGGGTTCCTCCTCGTGGTGACCCTGGGAAGCAGTAGGGCCCTCCTTTTGGAGACCTTGCTGTATGCTGAACACCCACAGCTGAAAACTTCGCTGTTTTCAGTATTTGGTGTCAATGTACTGTCCAGATATGGACCAAAAACACCATCTTATTACCTAGGCTAACAAAGTCACGGCACCCTGTGTGATGATGGCGTACTCGCCAAAATGGAAGCTTCTCGTCTGTTTCACCAATCATTATCCACAAGTTTCTTGTCGCCTCTCTTGGCGAAGTGGCTGATGTTTCTAAATTGCGCAGTGGTAGTCTTTTGATCAAGGTTTGCGATGCTTAGCAAGCACGCCGACTTTCGTTTTTTCAAACATTTGCCGGATTCCCAGTTTCTGTCTCAGTTCATCAGTCCCTTAAC